>VWPV01018465.1:0-19067 GCA_013389885.1 Geococcyx californianus | reverse complement strand
AGAGCCCTTCCCCAGCTTTCTTGGAAGCCCGTTTCAGTACTGAAAAGCTGCCTAAATGCCTCCCTGGAGCTTTCTCTTCTCCAGGCTGAACCCCAACTCTCAGTGCGTCCTTGTATGGAGGTGCTCCAGCCCTTTGATCGTCTCTGTGGCCTCCTTTGGACTCGCTCCAACAGATCCACGTCCTTCCTATGCTGAGGACTCCAGAGCTGAATGCAGGTTTTCAGATAACGGAGTAGTCATAATGGAGCAGAAGAGCAATGACAGTGGGAGGAACCCTAATGACCCAACCAGTGTCAAGGTCCTCCATCCAAGTGGAAGGTGTTGGTAAGAAATGAAAGGCTAAAAGGACTGGGGAAGCAGTGTGACACATCAAGGCTTAAGCAGGGACCAGGACACTGTGCTTTAACCAGGGCAGAAGTCAGGTCCTGTGCTGCAGTTGTTGTAGGTTGGTATTAATGAATCAAAAAGCTTCATTGCTAAATGCTTAATTTGTCCGAAGTTCTGCTCTCCCTTTGGAGCAGATTCCCCTCTGCCCACCCCGTTCTTCAAATGGTCTCTACGGCCTCTTCCAAGTCCCTGTCAGCTGGGCTGCCAGGTAGAACCAGCTGATTACAGCAGCTCTCATTGCCACTGCTGGGCAAGGCCAGCTCTCACATGGAGCCACCACTGTCACCAAACACTTCTTCACCTGCAAACACCTCTTGGGGCTTCCCACCTGCACTTCTTTATTGGAATTTGCTAACTAGTGCGAAAGCACCCTATGTGCTCCTGCCCGCCTAGCACTCATCTCCACCATCTTAAAGGATAAAGAGGAACTTCAACAAGTGGTGGACTCAGGCTACAAGTTACAAAGCTAGAAATGAAGTCAAACTTCAAATGCCCATGCGCCTTCCATCTAAATGTAACCCATCTCTAATCCACACACACAGACAGGTTGATGAAGACAGTCCCAGAGACCTGTATAAGGCTTCACGCTCCATCACAACATCTCCCTTTCTGAACATCGCCCTCGGGATGGATTTACATTGCGGCAAAGCTGCTGTGCTCATTCTAAACCCACCTTCACCTTCCCTTCCTAGGGAAACCACACATGATTATTGCTCTGCCTGCCATAGATTTAATGATCCCGCAGCCGGAGGGAAAGTCAGCTCAGCCAGCTCATCTGAACGAGATGGTAACCTGCTGAGAGCAGGTTACCAGCAAAATACATTTATTCTGCAGCTGAACATCACATCCACAATGGAAGGCAGGGACTCCAAGCCAGGACGAGGCTGCTCCACTGCCTCACCAACCTGCTCCTCGCACCCTACACGGCTTTAGACACTTTTGGAATTCTTCTCTGCATTGTAATCATAAAACCATAGAATGGGTTGGGTTGGAAGGGACGCCAAAGCCCATCCAGTTCCAACCCCCTGCCATGGGGCAGGGACACCTCCCACCAGCCCAGGCTGCTCAAGACCCCATCGAACCTGGCCTTGAACACCTCCAGGGATGGGGCTCCAACAACTTCCCCGGGCAACCTGGGCCAGGGCCTCCCCACCCTTATTGTGAAGAATTTCTTCCTAATATCTAATCTAAATCTTCCTCCTTCCACTTTAAACTCATGCCCCCCTCATCCTGTCACTACAGAACCTTGCAAAAAGTCATTCCCCAGCTTTCATGGAGACCCTTTCAGTACTGGAAGCTGCTCTAAGGTCTCCCCGGAGCCTTCTCTTCTCCAGGCTGAAGAACCCCAGCTCTCCCAGCCTGGCCTCAGAGCAGAGGTAAGGTTTCTAATACCCCGTGTCAGTAAAAGTATCAGTTTTAACGATTTTGGCAGGTTTATGGCAATCAGCACTTCACCATTTTTCTTTAGAGGTTGCAGAAGACAACCCAACACCACGGATGACATAGCAAAGCATGACCACACCACCCACCACAATCTTTGTACAAGGTTCCCTTTCCCATCCCATCCAAGGCACAGCTGTTCCACAGTTTCTGTCTCAGTCTGGCCTTGCTCCACCTCTTCTGCCACTGTTGCTCTCTTGGAAGGGGCAGGATTCACATCACGTCCCTTCCTGCACCAACAGTTTATAGGTCTCCATTTGAAATAAACTCTCTGCGATCCCTTCAAGAGGGCATCTTGGCCTAGTGATTCACAAACACTTCCATCCTCATCAAACGAGAGATAGGGTGAGAGCAAATGGCCTCGAGTTGCACCAGGGGAAGTTTAGATTGGATATTGGGAAAAATTTCTTCACTGAAAGAGTGGTGAAGCCCTGGCAGAGGCTGCTCAGGGCGGTGGTGGAGTCCCCATCCCTGGAGGGGTTAAAAACCAGTGTGGTCCTGGCCCTTCAGGACATGGTTTCGTAGGCACAGTGGGGTTGTGTTGATGGTTGGACTGGATGATCTTAGAGGTCTTTTCCAACCTTAGTGATTCTATGATCATTTCTCAGCAGCCTTGCTAGAACAGCCTTTTCTCTGGCTTTAAGAAATGTAGGCTTGGCCTATTTGTACTTTACCCATTTGGCAAGGACTCTGAACATATTTTTCCCTTGCAAGCACCACAGGAACATCTCCGACACCTTCCTCCTATGGCCAGGAGACTCCCTATAAACATTAACAAATTAACATTACTGCTTTCTTTTATATTGCTCCTTAAAACCAACCTCTGCTGCTTTCTCTGCAAGAAGAAGCAGCCAATACAGAATCATAGAATTATTAAGACTGGAAAAGACCTTTGAGATCAAGTTCAACCACCAACCCAGTACCAGCATACCTACTAAACCATGTCCTGAAGAGCCACATCTACATGGTTTTTGAACACCTCCAGGGCTGAAGACTCCATCACTACCCTGGGTAGCCTCTTCCAGTGAAGAAATAGAGCCACATCTACATGTGTTTCCTCAGTGAAGAAATGTTTCATAATATCCAACCTAAACCTTCCTTGGTGCAACCTGAGGCCATTTTACCTTGTCCTATCACCTGTTCTTTGGGAGAAGAGATCAGCACCCACCTCGCTACAACCTCCTTTCAGGGAGAAGTGTCTCCCTTCAGCCTTCTTTTCTCATGGCTAAACCACCCCCATTCCCTCAACTGCTCCTTATAAGAGAGATGCCCAGAGACACGTCTAGAGACAGCGAGCACCAGCACGGAGCAATCCCATTGTCCAATGTGCCAGGACACAGCCTTCTTTACTGGCACCGTGCAGATGCCGTGCACCACACAGCACCTACACAACGTTCTCCTGATACGCCCCAGAGGCTCCAGGCATAACCAATCCAAACAATAACCAAAGAAAACCAATGCCAAGCCACAGGCATCCTGCTAGACAGCTTCAGAGCCTTGCTCTGGTCTTCTCCTAAGTCTCCTGCCCATGTGCCGGGAGATGGCACATCTGTTCCACCTCGCTGTGCCCTGCTGCTGAGCCCTCAAGCCACTTAGAATCCCAGAATGACCTGAGTTGGAAGGGACCCACAAGGATCATAGAGTCCAACTCCTGTCCCTGCACAGGACACCCCCAAATTCACCCTGTGGGGCTGAGGGTATTCACCAAATGCTTCTTGAATATTGTTGAAGTTGAAATGACCGGAGACTCTAATCCTTGTTTTTTTTTTTTACTTAAACATCATCAGGAAACTCCAGATGGCTGTGGCCTCAGAGCAGGGCGAATGCAGCACAGAACCCACACCGCCGCCTTCTCAAGAAAGGGAAAGGGCCAACAGGGACGTGCAAGGGGAGAGCCCTATGGACCTGGTCAACCTAATTCTCCTCTACAGACCTCTACAACTGGCACCACATTGGGCAAAGCTGTGATGACCACCAGCACAAACCAACCCTGACACACCTCCGGAGAAGACATCTCATCAGTCTTTCTCCAACCTCCAGGTTCTCCACAATTTCAATTAGCAGGAGAGAACCCACCAGCTCATTTTCTAGCACAGACAGCTTGCATCTACTTGAGTTGTTGTACTTTAAGAACACTTTTTCATCAAGACATCCAGACAGCAGGCACTTCAGTGAGAATTCATACCCAGCTCTTAGAACACCGTATAAAGGGAAACAATTTCCTGCAAGACACAGACACTTGTCCTGCAGAGGAAGATGCTGCTGGCAACCACTGGTCCCTCTCCCTGCCGCGTCCAGGCTCACCTCAATCAGAAAGTCTCCCGTGCGAAGCCCTGCTCTCCAAGCGACCCCTTCCACATCCACTGATTCCAGGTACTGGAGCGCTGGGAAGGCTGGGGTTGGGGTGAATTCCTCAATCGGGGTTTCAGCTACAAAAACACAAAGAAAGAGAGAGATTGAGGCAGTGTGGCAAAAAGCAAGCAGAAGATGGACAAGATTGTCCAGCAACCTAGAAAAAACTCTATATATTGCTCAGAAAGAAGACATATGTAAGGCTCAGCTTGACATCAATGCAGCAACCGAAGAATCAGAACCCATGGGCAGGGACACATCCCAATAATTTCAGATTGATCAAAGGCTGTACCAGGCAGATGGAACAGAGCTGGACTGTGGTTATTCAGCTCCAGATGCAAGAATCACGGAATGGGTTGGGTTGGAAGGGACCTCAAAGCCCATCCAGTTCCAACCCCCTGCCATGGGCAGGGACACCTCCCACTGGATCAGAATGATCAAAGCCCCATCCAACCTGGCCTTCAACACCTCCAGGGATGGGGCAGCCACCACTGCTCTGGGCAACACATGTGTGACTCCCAGAGTCACCTATGCTCCCACAAGGACTATAAAGCCTCATGTGTCTTCCAGTAGGTAAGAGAAGCAGAAGCTGAGCTCTTCTCACTGATGACCAATGTTAGGACCCCAGGGAATGGCAGGAAGATGCCAGGGGAGGGTTAGGTTGGACATGAGGAGAAGGTTCTTCCCCCAGAGGGTGGTGGAGCACTGGAACAGCTCCCCAGGGAAGCAGTCCCAGCCTGACAAGATTCCAGCAGCCTTTGGCCAAGGCCCTCAGGGAGACGGGGTGAATGTTGGGGTGTCCTGTGCAGGGCCAGGAGTTGGACTCCATGGTCCTGGTGGGTCCCTTCCAACTCAGATCACCCTATGGTTCTGTGATCCAGTACCGCAGAACAACATCTACGAACGATGCCTGGAAGGGTGGAACTCACTCCTGTGTCTACATCTGAGGGAGCAGCTCCAGATCTTTCCCAGAGAACTTCCCCACTTGGCACACCACTGCCTGTGCTGCTGCAACTGGGATACCTCCTTCCAGTACCCCGGAGTGCTGTCTCCCATACCAGTCCAAGAGACCATGAGCTCAGCAGCAGAAAGGCTACTTCTGGATTGACATCTACAGTAGTCATATGAACCCCACTCTTCATCAGTGAGGTTTTCATATCATTCCTGCTTGGGAAATGTGTTCCTGCCCCTCAAAGAACCCCACTCCAAGCAAGGGACTTTCTCAGATGGACCTAGGCAGTGCACTTACATTATCCAGTCCCAGCCCATCTCGCTTCACTGTGCATCCAGGATGAAGGAGTTTTCATAGAATCATGGAATGGTTTGGATTGGAAGGGACCTCAAAGCCCATGCAGTCCAACCCCTACCATGGCCAGGGATACCTCCCACTGGATCAGGGGGCTCCAAGGAAATGATTTAGGAAGGTCACAACCAAGTAGCAAGAGATAGGAGGAGAGGAAATGACTTCAAGTTGCAGCAGGGGAGGATTTGATTGGACATTAGGAAAATTATCTTCACTGACAGAGTGGTGAAGCACTGGCAGAAGGTGACCAGGGAAGTGGTGGAGTCCCCATCCCTGGGGTAGTTAAAAAAACATGTGGCCGTGGCTCTTCAGGACATGGTTTAGCAGGCACGGTGGGGTTGCGTTGATGATTGAACTTGATGATCTTCGAGGTCTTTTCCAATCTTATAAGAGTCTATGATTTTATGAAACATGTGCAGGAGGAACCTGAGACATCTCTTTTCTAACAGCGTGCAACCTCATTCCTGACTTTCCCAGACACATCAGGAAAAAGAGCAATGACTTTTCCAAGAGAAGTGCTGCTTCCTAGCATTCTAGCACCTGGCTTCTTGGTTGCACAGCCTTTGGGAAGCAGCACACACCAGGGTCATCCTTGCCCCACCTCAGCTTACTGGGAGGCCCAGGACTAGAGATGGGACTGTGCCAACTCTGGAGATCCATGCTGCTCAGGTGTTGGAGCTGATCTCAACCAGAAGCAGCCTCAAAGATGAAACTGAAGATGGGTTACCAGGCATAAGGGCACTCATCAAGGAGGGAGATGGAGGTGTAATCCTGAAGCCACTTATGTCAGTTACACTGTTTTCTCTGACTGTAGAAGCCAAGAGATGATATCTCACATCACCTGACTGTCACAGACAAAGAGAAGTACTGACACAATACAAGCAAATGACTGGAACCCCCCTGGACTCAGCATTGGTGAGGCTGCACCTCAAATATCGACGAATTTTGGGCCCTTCACTCCAAGAAAGACCTTGAGGGGCTGGAACGCATCTGGAGAAGGGAACGGAGCTGGGGAAGGGGCTGGAGAACAGGGGTTGTGGGAGTGGCTGAGGGACCTGGGGCTGTTTTGCCTGGAGGAGGCTGAGGGGAGACCTCATCACTCTCTGCAGCTCCTGTAAAGGAGGTTGTGGTGAGGTGGGTGTTGGTCTCTTCTCCCAAGGAACAAGGGATAGGACAAGAGGAAACGGCCTCAAGTTGTTCCAGGGAAGGACATTCTCAGCACGTGTGAGGCCAGCTCTGAGGAGGATGCACAGAAGGATCCAGGCTAAATGTCTAAGAAACCAAACATCAAATGTCTTCTGCTGGTGCCTGAATAAATGATTTTCCTTATGTGTAGCAAGCAAGTCAGAAAAATCACAATTATCTTGTCTGGTATCATGCATGGCAAGGACCAAAGCCTTCAACAAAGGTCCCTGTAGGTCATCTCCCACCTCAGCTGACGTATGGAGAAAGCAAGATTTCTTTTTGTTAGCAAGGTAGACAATGATGTATTGAATCAAGAGGGCTGAGAAGTAATCCATCACTCTAAGGCTATTATCAAAACAGCTTTCTTAAGAGCTGTGTTGAAACCCTAATGCAGCAGTGGATTTAACCACAGAGCCACTGGATGAGAAGTCACTCCAGGAAACGTGACCTGCATTCTCTTTCATTTCTGTGAAACAGACATTGATTTCATACAGACAAAAAGATTTCCATCATTTAGCAGAGCACTTCTTCATTACTTTGTTTAGAATTTTGATGTAAGATCTTTTCTGCTAGATCAGAGGAGCTGTCAGCGAGCGCCAGAGCACAATAAGATTGCCCCT
The DNA here is from genome assembly GCA_013389885.1 of Geococcyx californianus. Lineage (NCBI taxonomy): Eukaryota > Metazoa > Chordata > Aves > Cuculiformes > Neomorphidae > Geococcyx > Geococcyx californianus. The sequence continues at coordinate 11,780 of VWPV01018465.1, read as the reverse complement.
ACATGACATTAAGATGTTGAACGACCTTACATGTTTCAAGGAGATTGAAGATCAGCTTGGATGGGGGGCTTTTAGTAACCGGATCAGGTGGGAGGTGTCCCTGCCCAAGGCAGGGGGGTTGGCACTGGATGGGCTTCAAGGTCTCTTCCAACCCAAACCATTCCATCATTCTATGGTTTTTGTCAACAGCTTTCCATTACTTCTTCCTTTGATGGAACTTCGCTTAAGTGCTGGCTGACAACTCATCCTACCTATTTTTAGAAATACCAACGCCAGCATTTGCTTTCTCCAAATCCTTCAGGACTCCCCCAGTGTTAAATTCAACTTTTTGGATCAGTGTTGCCCAGCAAGTTCTTTCAGTAGTCTGAAGTTCAAAGAACTACAAACATGAGCTTGCCGCAGATTGTAGCTGCAAACCGAGGTGCCCGTTGCCTTACGCGAGACCAGGAGGATATGAAGGTTAACGGCATCATGGAACGGTTTGGGTTGGAAGTGACCTTAAAGCCCATCCAGTTCCAACCCTCCTGCCATGGGCAGGGACACCTCCCACTGGATCAGGATCTCCAAGCCCCATCCAACCTGGCCTTGAATGCCTCCAGGGATGGGGCAGCCACCACTGCTCTGGGCAACCTGGGCCAGGGTCTCAACACCCTCACAGCAAAACATTTCTCTCTAAGATCTCACCTTAATCTTCTCTCTTTCAGCTTAAAACCGTTCCCCTCATCCTGTCCCTGTGCTCCCTGATCAAGAGCTCCTCCCCAGCTTTCCTGGAGCCACCCTGAAGTACTGGAAGGACTTAAACATTAAGATGAGAAGGACCTTGTGTATTACTTGTACCTCTGAAAATGACAAAAGGGTAGACCCAGGCTCTTTGAAACTCAAGTAAATTGTTTATATAATGAGAATGAGACACACAGTCTCCACAGAACTTCACAAAACGGGAGCATCAGCAGGGCACACCATGCCCTCTTGTCACATCTGCATTGTAATTAAGCCATGAGAAGGTTAAGTGGAAGTCCTGATCCCTGGGGAGGACACACTTGGACAGATGACAATTTAATTGGTTTCCTAGCCAGGAGAAGGAGCCTGATGTGAGCAAACCACAGTATCACAGCAGCTCCAGATACACTCATCCCACCAGGGTTAACCTCACCGCAATCCCACAGCAGCGCAATTCAGAAGCACTGCCCCGCGTTTCCCCACCACAGTGCTCACCACAGCCTGTGGAGAAATGCTGAACCATGGCTCAGAGAAGAGTGATCTGAGGGATAGTTCAAGGATTGGCTTTTCCTATTGCTTATCAAAGATCCAAACTGATCACAGAATGATAGAATCATAGAAACAGAAGGTTGGAAGAGACCTCTGACATCATCGAGTCCAACCGTGCCTGTCTCCCTACTAAAACCTGTCTTTAAGGAACTCATCTACTCATCTTTTAAACACCTCCAGGGATGGTGATGCCACCCCCTCCCTGGGCAGCTGTGCCAATCCCTGACCACCCTTTCAGTGAAGAAATTCTTCCTAAGGTCCAGTCTAACCCTCCCCTGGCACAACTTGTGGCCATTTCCTTTCGTCCCATCACTTGTCACTTGTGAGAAGAGACCAGCACCCACCCCGTCACAGCCTCCTTTCAGGCAGTTGGGGAATACAGATAAAATTAACCAAGGAAACCCAGTCTTCCAGCCAGTTTTGCCACCTGCACTATCGATGTGTTAGATGAGGACTCTGGGTGCAGCATGGGCTGGAAGCCACATCTACAGTAACTGCACACTGTGATAGAACAGGGAGGACATGGATCTCTTGGAGTGAGCCATGAAGATGATGCAAGGGCCAGAGCAACTCCCATACAAGAACAGGGTGGGAGAATTTGTAGAATCACAGAATACCCTGAGTTGGAAGGGACCCACCAGGACCATCCAGTCCAACTCCTGGCCCTGCACAGGACACCCCAACATTCACCCCGTCTCCCTGAGGGCCTTGGCCAAAGGCTGCTGGAATCTTGTCAGGCTGGGACTGCTTCCCTGGGGAGCTGCTCCTGTGCTCCACCACCCTCTGGGAGAAGCACCTCTTCCTAATGTCCAACTGAGTTGGGGTTGTTCAGCCTGGAGAAGAGAAGGCTCCATGGAGACCTTAAAGCAGCCTCCCAGTACTGAAGGGGGCTCCAGGAAAGCTGGGGAGGGGCTCTTGATCAGCCTCATCCACAGCCCAACCATTTTCCTACAGCCCCAACACCAATGAGACCAAAAATATTAACCAGGACAACAGGCAGTGTTCAGAGCCAGCTGGAGCCCTGAAGACGGAGGAGAAGGACAATGATATTCCTCAGACAGCCTGAGAATCCTGACCTCTTCCCCTCACAGAGACCTGTGCGAAGGCAGAAGAGTCGCCAAATACACCACTTTGGGACCAGGGCTTCCAAAACGCTGTTTCCAGATCAGAGCCCGCGGCAAAGCGTTAGGTCAGAAGCACATAATTCAGTGACAATTCATCTTTAAGTGCCTACCCAGGAAGAAAATCAAATTGAAGGAGATTCTCTTACCCAACTGGCAAAGGCAAAACTGAATCAAAAGGTTTGGAATTCAATTACAGAAATTCCTCCTGGTAATGAGGTAAAATTTCTTAACAAGGAAGTCTACTGGTCACTGCAGAAGTTCATGACTTTAAATCTCAGGAAGCGTAATTGGTGTCTCTTGAGGAGCCAGCACGTTAACACGACAGCCTTGCTTGGACAATTTGATCATGGTGACTGTCCTGGCCTTAAAGATCTCCTGTCCAGGCTGTTTCAGACCAGAAATGCCAGCTTTGGCTGCATCCGGCTTTTTGGAGAAGGCCAGGAAGAGTCAGATTGCCACAAAGCCTTTGGAAGCCCCTCAGCACCATGGGTCTGGGGGCAAAGGTTCTGCAGCGCCCCAGAAGCCAAGTCCCTGGGACTGGCTGGCTCTGTCGTTGCCACATCACTGCCACCAGGAGGACGGTGCTACCAGCACTACACCCAAGGTCTGGCATCAAGAATGATGAGGAGATCCATACCACAACGGTGGCTCAGTGGTCCCCGTCACAGCCCAGACCTGAGAGCTCTCTCTTCCCCAGTCCATCTGGGCTCTTTTATTTCCCTGGGCTGCCCATCTCCAGGAGGAACAGCTCCCCAGGACCTGATTCAATAAATCCCAGCCCCAACTCTGACTCTTGCAGAACCCCAGCTGATCGCATGTCAAGATACGAGCTTAGAATCATGGAATTATAGAGTCATTAAAGTTGGAAAAGGCCTCTAAGCTCATCCAGTCCAATTGTGCCCACTGAACCATGTCTCAAAGTGCTACAGCCACACGTTTTTTGAACGCCTCCATGGATGGAGACTCCATCACCGCCACGGGCAGCCTCTGCTAGTGCTTCACTGGAAGGTGTTTTTCCTAACATCTAATCTGAGTCTCTGCTGGTGCAACTTGAGGCCGTTTCCTCCCATCCCATCACTTGTTACTTGGGAGAAGAGACCACCACCCACCTCAGCACAACCTCCTTTCTGGGAGCTGCAGAGAGCAATGAGGTCTCCCCTCAGCCTCCCCTTCTCCAGACTAAACAACCCATCTCCCTCAGCTGCTCTTCCTAAGACCTTCCCCAGCTTGGTTGGTCTCTGGACACGCTTCCTGGGACCCAGAAAGCAAACGGTACCTAGGGGGCATCAAACTCTGCACAACTGGTCAGGAGAGGGGGTTGTCCTGCTGGATTCAGTGTTGGTGCAGCCTTACCTGGTGGTGCTGGGTGCCACCGTTTGAGAAGGATGGGAAGGTCCTGGAATGCGTCCAGAGGAGGACAAACAAGCTGGTGGCAGGGCTGGAGGGAATGTCTGATGAGGAGCGGCCAAGCACTCTGGGTTTGTCTCACTGGGAGAGAAGGAGGCTGAGAGGTGACCTCAGTGCTCTGCAAAGCTCCTGAGGAAGTGGACAGGGAGGTGTCGATCTCTTCTGGGAACCCAGGGACAGGACACCTGGGCATGGTTCTGAGCTGCACCAAGGAAAGTTCAAGCTGGACACAAGGAAGCATTTCTTTACTGAGAGGATGGTCAAACCCTGGAAGAGGCTTCCTAGAGAGGTGGCTGATGCCCCAAGCCTGTCGGGGTTCCGCAATGCCCTTAACAACATGCTCGTACATTTGGTCAGCCCTGAAGTGGTCCAGGAGTTGGACTGGATGATTCTTGTAGGTCCCTTCCAACTGAACCGTTCTATTTCATTCCTTGCAAACACTGCTTTTCTTGAACAAGTTACTTTTGTCATTCCCCAGGCTCAGCAGTGAAAAATATTAGGAGCTAATTCAAGCAGAGCAATCTGTGATAATCCCAGTTAATTCACCAGAAACACATTTACTGAGTGAAAAATAAAATAATGCCGTCACCGCCTTGGTTCTTCTCCCCTGAAATCCCGAGGGCAGGTCTCAGTTTACACCCAAGGGCAGGAGGTTGCCCATCACCGTTTCCAACACTCAAACAAAGCATGGGAGCAGCAGGGACTTGTTTGCAGCTGGGTGGTCACCAGGTAATGGCTCTAGTGACGTACGCAGGGTGGAGACACCAGGGGTACTGAAAGGGTTACTTCAAATCAGCTCCTGGATTCTTCTATTTCTACAACAACTCTAAAACTTGCATCGTTGGTCGCATTTGTCATGTCTGGACACCACTGGGCCTTGTTTCTACATTTCCATCACATTTCCATAATGAAGTCACCACCTTTAACATCAGAGAGGACAAACTTGATGTCTGACCTGCTCTGAGCTCATCCAGGTACAACCTCTGTCCATCCTGAGGGTCACAGAGTGTTATAGAATCATAGAATGGGTTGGGTTGGAAGGGACTTCCAAGCCCATCCAGTTTCAACCCCCTGCAATGGGCAGGGACACCTCCCACTGTATCAGGGGGATCCAAGCCCCATCCAGCCTGGCCTTCAACACCTCCAGGGATGGGGCAGCCACCACTGCTCTGGGCTGGAGAACTTCTCACAGCACAACTCTGTACAAGAGTTAAGTTCTCAAAAACACTGGCCAGCTCCTCCATTTCCATAAAACTTTTTGATACCAGCATTGCACCCCAAAAACTCATTGCAGGGATCTAGGACAACGTCTCCTCCATCCCAAATCTGCAAGATCCTTCGGCTTTAATTGCACATCCCTCACCATCACCGTCCCCGTGACAGGCAGGGCCAAAGCCGCGCATGTTGGTCAATGAGAACCAGCACCAGGCACTACACAGCACAAAAACTTGCCTTGCAGAGGCTTCTTACCCTCAGTTCTTCACACCAAGCACTGGAGAGGAAAAGGAAACAAGTGATCCAGAGGGACCTGGGCAAGCTGGAGAGGTGGGGCTGTGCAAACATCATGCAGTTCAAGCAGGCCAAGGGCAAGGTCCTGCACCTGGGTCAGGGTGATCTCTAGCACAAAGTGAGACTGGGGGAAGAATGGATTGGGAGAAGCCCTGAGGAGAAGGACTTGGGGTGCTGGGAGATTAAAAGCTCCACATGAGCCAACAACTTGTGCTCCAAGCCCAGAACCCCCCGTGTGCTGGGCTGCACCCAAAGCAGTGGGAGCAGCAGGGGAGGGAGGGGATTCTGCCCCTCTGCTCTGCTCTGGGGAGACCCCACCTGCAGCCCTGGGTCTACTTCTGGAGTCCTGAGCACAGGAAGGACCTGGAGCTGTTGGAGCGAGTCCAGAGGAGGCTCCGGAGATGATCTAAGGGCTGAAGCATCTCCCAGCCAAGGTCAGGCTGGGAGAGTTGGGGTTGTTCAGCCTGGAGAAGAGAAGGCTCCGGGGAGACCTTAGAGCAGCCTCCCAGTACAGAAAGGGGCTCCAGGAAAGCTGGGGAGGGGCTCTGGATCAGGGAGTGCAGGGACAGGACGAGGGGAACGGTTTTGAGCTGCAAGAGGGGAGATTGAGATGAGATCTTAAGAAGAAATGTTTTGCTGTGAGGGTGGGCTGGCCCAGGTTGCCCAGAGAAGCTGTGGCTGCCCCATCCCTGGAGGTGCTGAAGGCCAGGTTGGATGGGGCTTGGAGCCCCCTGATGCAGTGGGAGGTGTTAAGGCTGCTCTAAGGTCTCCCCAGAGCCTTCTTCAGGCTGAACAACTCCAGCTCTCCCTCACATCATCTCTGTGGCCCTCAAGGTTGGTGCTCTGCATGCAGGCAGGTGCAGGTGGTGAAGCCGGTAAAGCTCCTGCTTGGCTGCAGAACTGGGGCGTGGGTGAGCGGAATAAAAAATTGCCAACATTTTTGGAAGGAAGCAAGAGGAAAACAAGCTGCAAACTGGAAGAACATGGCATCGCCACCCCAGCAGTGGACACGATCATCTGCTCTGGAAGATACGGAGATCACTGTAAGGGTGGATGAGTTCCTTAGGGATGTGGTTCAGTAGGGAGACAGGCACGGTTGGACTCGATGATCTCAGAGGTCTCTTCCAACCTTGTGATTCTATGGTTCTATAAATCACCTCGGGGAACTTGGTGAAGAACTTGCCCTGCTTCGCGGCTTCTTCCCAAAGGAAGCAGAGAGAGGAAAGCTGGTGCCCTTGAAGCAAGGATGCAGAGCCATCCCCACTCCTTTTTCTTTTTTCCCTCTCCTTAATTTGTATTATTTGCCACATCTTTGCTTTCATAAATTTTTTCCTCATTTCTTAGAGAGTAAATTCCCAAGTCAGGAATTGCAGTGTCCTGCACAGAACCCACCAGAACCAGATGCCAAGGAGCATTAACTGGCCCAGGAACAATACTCCTCTACCAAGGGAAGAACTAACAGTGATTTGCTCAGATCGTGTGAGGTGCAGTCCCTGCATTGGCTTCAACAACCCCTGTTTGCAGGGCTTGGCTCCAGGGAATCATAAAACCCATAGGACGGGTTGAGTTGGAAGGGACCTCAAAGCCCATCCGGTTCCACCCCCTGCCATGGGCAGGGACACCTCCCACTGCATCAGGGGGATCCAAGCCCCATCCAACCTGGCCTTCAACACCTCCAGGGATGGGGCAGCCACCACTGCTCTGGGCACCCTGGGCCAGGGCCTCCCCACCCTCACAACAACATGTTTGTCCTTAAGATTTCATCTCAATCTCCTCTCTTTCAGCTTAAAGGACGTAGGAATATTTTATGAACCAAATACTAAATAGACAGTGCCTGATCCATGGTTGGGTTGGCCAGGGAGACAGAGGTTGCTCCCATCCAGGCACGGCAGACTGACTGGTGAAGTTCAGGACATCATAAGCCAAGAAACAGCATCATTTCATTCTGGTTTGTGAAAGGCAGGGATGGTCTCTCTGGGTCAAGAAATGAAGAACTGAATCCACCTGCTCATCATTTTCCATCACAGTGGTGAGTGAAGGGGTTGCTACACCTCCTCCCATCTGCTCCAAACGATTCCCTGAGGCAATGACTGCAGGCAAGTCCCGTGTCCCAAAGCTGCAGCTCATCTCCTACAGGCACCAGGAGAAAAATAACCTTTGTCCAAATTCTGAGTAGGTTTGATGGGGACATCACCTCCTTCCAGTGCCAGACAGAGGTGGAGATGGGATAGGCTGAGCCGGGATGGGATGGGATGGGATAGGATGGGATGGGACAGGACGGAACAGAATGGGATGAGAAGGGACGGGACAGGACTGGCTGTCCTAGGTGGTGGAGAGCATTCTCTACCTGGGGCGCAGCTGATGGGGCTGCTCACATGGATGGGCAAATTTGGGCTTCAGCAAGACTGGCAGAAGCCATGCAGGATTTTCAGCATCCTCTGCAGCACAAAGTGCAGTTCCCTTTGAGGATCCTCCAGCCCAGGCTCACTTAACAATGAGCTCCCTCCCTCTGCAGGGGCTTTGCTGATGCTCTGATCCCTCCCGTTTCCAGTCCTCTTCTCCAGTTCCCCCCACGAAGCCCGCAGTGTTTCGCACTGAGTATTGAAATGAAGCGTGAGCTGTGGTGCCACTGATGGGGCCAAGACAAAATCTCAGTGCTCTTCCCACTTTTCACCCCACGAAGCACCAGGCTGAGGGGCTGGGAAATATAGGGGGGACTCAGGGCCATCCCAATCACCTCTCCAGTCAGGAGGATGCTGTTCCCCAAGGGACACCAGCAGATTGAGCAGCGCCCCTGTCCCAGATGGCAACACGACAGATCATGCCCACCCCACCGGGGCTTCCAAGCCGCGACCCTCCGCAACCACGCGCTGCTCCGTGCCTCCTGCAGCAGTGCCAGGCTGTGAATCCATAAGCCAGACCCACTGCCAGCCTCACGCCCACTGCTAATCCGTGCCAAGTCCTCTCTTCCAGCCTCAGCAGACAAAAGGAAATACCAGAGCCTACAAATATTAGGAGGGCAAACAAGGAGAAAGAAAGGAAAATGGGAAACAGGACAAAATTGATCCCGTTTTTCCTAGTACAACACCTGCAAATGTGATCTGGAAAGAAAAATGGATGCCATTTTGAGCCCTGAAGTTTCACTCCACGTTACGGAGCCTGATGTGAGCAGCACACGGTCAGACACGTATGTCACACACACAAGGATGGAGAGAGAGAAGGGAGGAAGAGACAGCAACCATATTCCAACAGGGACCCGAACACACCCACTGGCACATGGAGCCCATTCATGACACGGCCAGAACAAAGGCAATTCAGGACACCCCCCCCTAGAAAATCACACCCAAGATGAAATTGAAGCCCAAATCACAATGATCTTCAGTGACACGAAGGGAAAAGAGCAGCACCAAGACCACCACCAGAGTTGGCAGCCGCCGGTTTAAGCTTTCCCTCTGCATCCTGCAGCCTCCACACAAGGAAGGGATGGAAGCAGGCACCGCTGTGCCTCTGCTTTCAGCAGCTGCATTTCTAAGACTCCTTTGTCCCTCCCCAGCCTTTCGTGGCTGAGACCCCTTCCCCAGTTCCATCTCTGGAACTGCTGGAGAAAGAATCCTCCAGCTGGAGGTGGACTTGTCTCCTGAGCACAGGGGTCGAACCTGGTTTCCTATGTGACCACCAGCACTTTCATTCCCAGTTCCCAAAGGATTCTCTTTTTGTTCTGTAGGAGAAAGATGGGTTTCCAGCAAGAGGAGCCACACAACGAACCCATTCCGAGGCACCGGCTGCAGGAGCGTGGGTGCTCCAGGGCTGCGCAGGGACCGCGTGCCCCGGGCTGGCAGCACAGGGTCGAGGATCCAGTGGCGGCAGCAGGACAGACATTGCCTGCTTTGTCCTCCTGCTGGGGCTGAACCCCAACACAGCTCCTAAGAGAGGGACTCCCAACTCTACCCAGCCAAAGCAAAGTGAAATACATCAAGAATTATAACTAAAAGCCACAGAGAACCTGGGCCCTTGCCCCACAGGGGCTCAGTCTGCACCTGAAACGGAGCACACGCGCTTCATATGCCCAGGAAATGGGCAGAAGGAAAAGCTCCTACAGACACGAAGCAATGAACGCCAGGATCCGTCCCAGAGAAATGCCCCAGAGCAGGCAAGAGCTGCACGTTTGCCATGAATGGCTTGTTCTGTACAACACACGTAACCAGAGCTCGGCACTCACACCGCCTGCCCGTCGGGGAAGAGTCCCCAAAGAGACCCCTGCTGCTCAGGCGCTCGGTGCCGCCAGGGATCGGGGTCCTGAGCACCAGTCGGAAGCGAAGAGAAGGAGCTTTCCCTCCCAGCCCCAGGACCGAGCGAAAGAAGCAGCCCTTACCTTTGGCCCCTCGCAACACAAACCCGAATCCCTCATGCTCCCTCTTCTGCAGCACGGCCGTCTTCTCCTCAATGATGTAGTCACTGGGCAGGAAAGAGCACAAGAGAATGATGCTAGGGTTAGATTTCAGCACCATGCTGCCAGGCGGAGGTGGCCTTTGTGCCTGTGACAAGGAGACCTCTTCTCATCGACCGTTTCATCTCAGCAAGGAGTTGGGTACAATCTGCTTCCCTCCCTCCCTGTGCCCAAAGTCAGAACCACACACACACACCAAAAAATAATTAAAAAAAAAAAAAAAAAAAAAAGACGACGAAAGCTACTTTCCCTCAATGTGTGGGTGGAGGAAAGCCCCGGCTGCCTGGATCACCCTTTCTGCCCACCGGTCCCCTTCTCAGTCACCTGCATACGCATGCAGGGAGCTTACAGACCCCGCTTTGGGCTTCCCTTTAAATGATGCCCTTAGCAAAGAACTGAAGAGTGGAGCGGCTGAGCAGAGGAGGTGTGGGGGGAGGCAGGCAGGCATCCATCAGGGAAGCAGCTCTCTGAGACTTTCCGGTTGCCTCCGCTAGGAAAAAATTAAGCCGCTTGACAAAAGGAGAGATGCCTCTTTGACGAGTTCCCCGGGAGGGAGGACGGCAGAGTTTAAATCCTCATCCTGGTGCTCTGATCTTCTCTCAAAACCCCCCCCTCCCGCGTTGCTAAGGAACCGTCTGTCATTAGCAGAGGGGGGGATGCATTGCATTGTCCTAGTTTAACAAAGCTGCTCTCCCTGCCCTCCACGGCATCCAGGACAGAACGGGCAAAATCCAGTGGTGGAGGGTGAGGACTGAGATGTGCAGCTCCTCATGGACCCCAACCCTTCCAGCAAAGCACCTCTACGTGCGCCGGGAGAGGCGGGGGGCGCGCAGGGAGGGGAGATGGGAGAGGGATTCTCTCTGCAAACGGGAGCTCAAATGCAGCCCTGCAAATCCCTCCCAGCAGAGCCGCATGTCTGACATCAGAGTGGAATTAATCAGGGACCTCGGTCCTTCTCGGCAGCTTTGCACACCAAGGCAAAGGCGAGCGAGGCAGAGAAGGGGAGTGATGGCGTGAGCACGGCCCGTGCAGCCAACAGTGGGATTGACCCCAAAACAAAGCCCCCCGTGCAGTGCAGCACTGCACTGCACAGCACCCCGCTGCCAAGGAGCGGGCAGGGCGGGATGGCGGCAGGGAGGGACGGCGCTGGCACGGAGCGGGCTGGCTTCACACACTGCGGTACCAGGTGCCCCAACATGCAGCTGCGGGCAGGCACACGCCCCATCGGCACACGCATCCCATCAGTGGGACGGGGTGGTGTTCCAGGGCTGAGGCTGCACCCCGCGTCATCTCCCTGGACACAGCAGGGATGGGGAGGGAGAAGCTGTTTCTGGGTGGGAGGTGGGAGATGCTGCATTTCCAGGCATCACAATCCCTTTTTGGTTAGGCAGTTCTGTGATTCTGCTGTTCACACCCCAACAGCAGGTCCTAGCAAGACGGACAGAAATATTCCTTTGTTTTCCAGACCAAGGGAAGGCGATGACAAAAGTCGATACATGCAATGGCTGCAGGTATCAAGGCATCCAGAAGACATACAACTAGGATCATCCACGGAAACTAATGCAAGACATGAGTGTGAATTGCTTGGACTCGCCTAATATTTCACTTCACGCTATTTTGGACGTGCTTAGGCATTACCTGTGAAAAAAACAGGGTTGTCTATAAAATCAGTGACTTCATGCAACAAAGTACCTAAACAGGGATAAAGTTCAACAGAAGTTTGTGAAGCTTTAAAGGAGTCGCCCGCTTTCACACAGTTGTCCCTTTATCTCATATTTCTGACACATTGCCTGTTTTTCCAAAGCAGAGCTGGTTACGCATATGGTCCTCAATATGTGTACAACTTTCCCCTCTACATCAAAATCCTCTTTTCCAAGTGTAAAGTGTCCTGTTGAAAACAGACTCATAACTACCAAGCTGAGAAGAGGTCATTACGGTAGCACCATCTTCCTATCCATGTAACAAGACCCCGGCAACCTCAAACCACAATTCCTGTAGCAAAGTAGTGTGGCTGCCCCATCCCT
>VWPV01018463.1:0-53572 GCA_013389885.1 Geococcyx californianus | reverse complement strand
GTGGCTACAAAGAAGATAGAGATGCCCTTTTTATAAGGAGTCATATCGACAAGATGAGGGGTATTATGTACGATTTACTCCTGAGAAGATTCCAAATGGATACGAAAAGAAAATCTATCACAAGGGACACAATCAGGCATTGGCATCATCTCCCCAGAGAAGTGGTTAACATTGGACACTTCCAAGATTCAGCTGGACAGGGTGGTGGACCACCACATCTAGACTGTGCTTTTGTCAAGACAGCTCAGATCAGATGATCCTCTCCAATTTGGTGTTCTAGGTTTCTAAGGACTCTTGAAAGCATTTTTTAGCACAGGTTGTCATAAAATACTGAATTTGAAGTGCATTCACAGGAAGCAAATTCATAAAAAGGTTGCCTGTGATGCTTAGAAATACAGTACCATAGCACTATAACATGAATCCAATAGTAATACGGGGAAAAGTACTAATATTCCAGAGATAAGTCTAAAATATTTTAGTGGCTATTTTTTAATTTGCATTAAAAAAAAAAAAACAACTATTCTAAGAACTATTTTAACTGGCTTAAACTTACATTACTATAGAGAGGATCAGAAAACATACTGACCCACGAAGTCTCCTTAAAATAGCGACAGTATGGAAAATTCTGGTAAAATGCAATATGCTGCTTCCACATAACTGTCCCTCTCTCTTGTACAGAAGTTCTGAAAAACTGAAAAAAATCCCTTTGTCACTACACTACCATTTACAGCAATAGAATTTGATTTTCTGATGGGCTTCGTCACAAGAACAAAAGTCAAATTCTCTGAACTTAAAACATGGATGAAAACATGAAAGTAAACTTTGTTGGTGTCTAAAAGATTCAAACCTTTGCTGAAGAATCCTTGAGTTCGTTGATGTTGTCCTGTAGAAAATGAATGGAGATGACACGTAAGCCGGAATAGTTTTCAGAAACCAGAGGAATTTTGGGAAGCATGGACGTACCCTTGAAACAAAAATCAGCTACTCCTTCTGGAATAAATCTTAAGTTAATAATGTACACGGAATAAAGCTAGGAATGGAAATATTTTTTTAAAAGAAAGGAGAAAAAAAAAAGACAGTCATATCTATTCTCTACACCCAATTAGGTAAACTACAAAATGTCTTCATATCTAATTCTTCATAGAACAGTAAAAAACCCCACTCTCCTGCCAAGACAAAATATAAAGAAAAAAACCTTAACTTTAAATACAGCTGAACCACAGGTGAAACAGGTTTAAAATGTTTTTAAACCTGTATCTTCTCCACTTTCAGTTAAATATGGTAAAATACACTCTAGAATGACTTTATATCGCCCTTTACAAAAAACAGGCACGAAAAACTTTGTCATTTTGAGAAGTTATCACTATCACCTGCTCCCTCAAAACCAGTAAAAGCTATTTGAGTTCTCCAAAATTAACCTAAATCTTTCAAGTAAATCTTAAATAGGAAAAGATGTACTCAGGAAAAAGGAAAATCTTGTTCTAAAGTTGGTAAGATGGTGAAGTTTAAAGGCCCACATAATCCATCACAGTGCTCTTGATGAAGTATTAGTGACTTACAGTTTCAAACGTTCAACGTACTGCAAATTCAAGATTCCATGAACATAGATGGTTTAGAAATAAAATAAATATGGAGCAAGGAATGGCTACCCTGAGTCTTCAAGTAGGCTACGCCCATGGTTTTGTGCTGCGCTTGAATGCTTGGGGTTTCTCTTTGCTGGGTAGTAGGCTTGGTTGCCACATCTGGTTTTATCGTAACGCAGGGCTCAACATGGTGGGAACCCACTGGGAATAAACAAACCTCGAAGGGAAGGTACAACAGAAGCTCATGTGCACAGAATATACACAACTACAGGAGAACTGATCACCAAGGAGACTTTAAAACGGAACTCCTTTCAAGGATCCTCCTTAGAAGGCACATATCGGTATGATGATCATCAAGAAGCCTGATGAATTCAGAGGTATCGTACATCCCGTATCATCCAGGAATCTTCAGTGCTATAGATTCTTCAATAGAAGCGCAGAAAAATATGCTCCACTCTGCTGCAAAGACTCATTTGCTTGTAGCTACCATTGCACTCCAAAAAAACTGACCGCTTAAAACCATGAGGCACTTCTGTGTAAAAATTCTCTTGTAATTTCCAAACACTATTTACAAAATTTCTGTTAGGTCCTTGAAGCATTATTTTGGTTAAGTAAAAATATTTTTATAGAAAAAAAAGACAGTCCGTCAATAAAGAAAAGGAATGCATTTTCTAATGCAACATAAAACCTCCAGTGGCTCCAGTGTATACTTGGCACAAAACTTGAAGGAAGTCGAACATTGGCATCCCAAACTTGTGAGCCTAACATGGGTGCTGCCTTCCTCAGGCTATACTAACCTTTACTGTTGAGGAATGTGATGGAGAAGANGAAAAAAAGACAGTCCGTCAATAAAGAAAAGGAATGCATTTTCTAATGCAACATAAAACCTCCAGTGGCTCCAGTGTATACTTGGCACAAAACTTGAAGGAAGTCGAACATTGGCATCCCAAACTTGTGAGCCTAACATGGGTGCTGCCTTCCTCAGGCTATACTAACCTTTACTGTTGAGGAATGTGATGGAGAAGAATGTGTATCAACTTTACGGCGTTTTTGTTCTGAGAAAAGAAAAGAACAATACCATTGTTAAAATATAGTTTAAAGAGGATAATCTAATAANTAACTATTCTAAGAACTATTTTAACTGGCTTAAACTTACATTACTATAGAGAGGATCAGAAAACATACTGACCCACGAAGTCTCCTTAAAATAGCGACAGTATGGAAAATTCTGGTAATATGCAATATGCTGCTTCCACATAACTGTCCCTCTCTCTTGTACAGAAGTTCTGAAAAACTGAAAAAAATCCCTTTGTCACTACACTACCATTTACAGCAATAGAATTTGATTTTCTGATGGGCTTCGTCACAAGAACAAAAGTCAAATTCTCTGAACTTAAAACATGGATGAAAACATGAAAGTAAACTTTGTTGGTGTCTAAAAGATTCAAACCTTTGCTGAAGAATCCTTGAGTTCGTTGATGTTGTCCTGTAGAAAATGAATGGAGATGACACGTAAGCCGGAATAGTTTTCAGAAACCAGAGGAATTTTGGGAAGCATGGACGTACCCTTGAAACAAAAATCAGCTACTCCTTCTGGAATAAATCTTAAGTTAATAATGTACACGGAATAAAGCTAGGAATGGAAATATTTTTTTAAAAGAAAGGAGAAAAAAAAAAGACAGTCATATCTATTCTCTACACCCAATTAGGTAAACTACAAAATGTCTTCATATCTAATTCTTCATAGAACAGTAAAAAACCCCACTCTCCTGCCAAGACAAAATATAAAGAAAAAAACCTTAACTTTAAATACAGCTGAACCACAGGTGAAACAGGTTTAAAATGTTTTTAAACCTGTATCTTCTCCACTTTCAGTTAAATATGGTAAAATACACTCTAGAATGACTTTATATCGCCCTTTACAAAAAACAGGCACGAAAAACTTTGTCATTTTGAGAAGTTATCACTATCACCTGCTCCCTCAAAACCAGTAAAAGCTATTTGAGTTCTCCAAAATTAACCTAAATCTTTCAAGTAAATCTTAAATAGGAAAAGATGTACTCAGGAAAAAGGAAAATCTTGTTCTAAAGTTGGTAAGATGGTGAAGTTTAAAGGCCCACATAATCCATCACAGTGCTCTTGATGAAGTATTAGTGACTTACAGTTTCAAACGTTCAACGTACTGCAAATTCAAGATTCCATGAACATAGATGGTTTAGAAATAAAATAAATATGGAGCAAGGAATGGCTACCCTGAGTCTTCAAGTAGGCTACGCCCATGGTTTTGTGCTGCGCTTGAATGCTTGGGGTTTCTCTTTGCTGGGTAGTAGGCTTGGTTGCCACATCTGGTTTTATCGTAACGCAGGGCTCAACATGGTGGGAACCCACTGGGAATAAACAAACCTCGAAGGGAAGGTACAACAGAAGCTCATGTNCAATAAAGAAAAGGAATGCATTTTCTAATGCAACATAAAACCTCCAGTGGCTCCAGTGTATACTTGGCACAAAACTTGAAGGAAGTCGAACATTGGCATCCCAAACTTGTGAGCCTAACATGGGTGCTGCCTTCCTCAGGCTATACTAACCTTTACTGTTGAGGAATGTGATGGAGAAGAATGTGTATCAACTTTACGGCGTTTTTGTTCTGAGAAAAGAAAAGAACAATACCATTGTTAAAATATAGTTTAAAGAGGATAATCTAATAAGGCTGTCTCAAGTACCAAAATAAATTTAAGCTAGATTAAAGTTTTACCATCGTGTAAACTTCGGGTTTTTTCAGCTAACTGGAGTTAGCAGCATGTCTTGACCCTCTCTTTCCAAGTTTGCAGGAAAAACGTAAAGTGAACTAACTGCTGCAAATTATTCTCATTTCAGACTTCCACTTTATATAAGTCTGTACCTGAATTTCAGAGTTGCTATAAAGGCCCTGAATCACTGAACTCAATTAAAAGCCTTACAACTCCCCTTTACTTGGTTTCCCTTAAGCAGTGCAAGTATAAAACTCAACATCAGCCTCAGATTATAAAATATTAAAATATCAACTTTAAGGATTTGTTAACCCTTAACATAAGAAGGAACTGATGAAGCTTACTGTGTCCTTCTTAAAAACACAAAGGCCTACATCTTCCACATCCCCCTGCTTTCTTTCAGTGTAAAGGTTATTATTAAACTCTCAGAGCACACTCAATGATTTTGCAAAACTTGCAAGGCCACAGCTACATAAATGCATTTTATTACAAGACCATTTAGACTTATACAAAAAAAAACATGGCAGGCTTTATGAAAATGAGCACTCACTAAAGACATGAAGTTCACACATTCGTATGGTTTATCTTTTAGAGAATCCTGACCACCTACTTGAGGCACTGTATTTAAAAGCCAGTGCCACGATGTTAGTAGTTATGTAGTAATTCTTTTTCACCATGTCTACAATTTTTTGACGTTCAGTTTTCCAGCAATACCTTTCATTTTTCTAGATGACAACAAACTAAACATGCGAACTTACCCCTTTCAGATTCTGATGTTTCTGATCGGGGAACAGGTGACTTCAAGGACCCAGCTACTGGCATCTTTTCTCCTCCTTTAGCATTTTCCTTGGATTTCATTTCCTTTGCTACATCTCTTTCTCTCGACGGCTCCTTCTCTCTCTCCTTTTCTGCAGTCGACTTTGATTCAACGATGGTAACAACTGTCTTCGATTTTTCTTCTTTTGAAGCTTTTTNAAAAAAAAAAGACAGTCATATCTATTCTCTACACCCAATTAGGTAAACTACAAAATGTCTTCATATCTAATTCTTCATAGAACAGTAAAAAACCCCACTCTCCTGCCAAGACAAAATATAAAGAAAAAAACCTTAACTTTAAATACAGCTGAACCACAGGTGAAACAGGTTTAAAATGTTTTTAAACCTGTATCTTCTCCACTTTCAGTTAAATATGGTAAAATACACTCTAGAATGACTTTATATCGCCCTTTACAAAAAACAGGCACGAAAAACTTTGTCATTTTGAGAAGTTATCACTATCACCTGCTCCCTCAAAACCAGTAAAAGCTATTTGAGTTCTCCAAAATTAACCTAAATCTTTCAAGTAAATCTTAAATAGGAAAAGATGTACTCAGGAAAAAGGAAAATCTTGTTCTAAAGTTGGTAAGATGGTGAAGTTTAAAGGCCCACATAATCCATCACAGTGCTCTTGATGAAGTATTAGTGACTTACAGTTTCAAACGTTCAACGTACTGCAAATTCAAGATTCCATGAACATAGATGGTTTAGAAATAAAATAAATATGGAGCAAGGAATGGCTACCCTGAGTCTTCAAGTAGGCTACGCCCATGGTTTTGTGCTGCGCTTGAATGCTTGGGGTTTCTCTTTGCTGGGTAGTAGGCTTGGTTGCCACATCTGGTTTTATCGTAACGCAGGGCTCAACATGGTGGGAACCCACTGGGAATAAACAAACCTCGAAGGGAAGGTACAACAGAAGCTCATGTGCACAGAATATACACAACTACAGGAGAACTGATCACCAAGGAGACTTTAAAACGGAACTCCTTTCAAGGATCCTCCTTAGAAGGCACATATCGGTATGATGATCATCAAGAAGCCTGATGAATTCAGAGGTATCGTACATCCCGTATCATCCAGGAATCTTCAGTGCTATAGATTCTTCAATAGAAGCGCAGAAAAATATGCTCCACTCTGTTGCAAAGACTCATTTGCTTGTAGCTACCATTGCACTCCAAAAAAACTGACCGCTTAAAACCATGAGGCACTTCTGTGTAAAAATTCTCTTGTAATTTCCAAACACTATTTACAAAATTTCTGTTAGGTCCTTGAAGCATTATTTTGGTTAAGTAAAAATATTTTTATAGAAAAAAAGACAGTCCGTCAATAAAGAAAANCGTGTAAACTTCGGGTTTTTTCAGCTAACTGGAGTTAGCAGCATGTCTTGACCCTCTCTTTCCAAGTTTGCAGGAAAAACGTAAAGTGAACTAACTGCTGCAAATTATTCTCATTTCAGACTTCCACTTTATATAAGTCTGTACCTGAATTTCAGAGTTGCTATAAAGGCCCTGAATCACTGAACTCAATTAAAAGCCTTACAACTCCCCTTTACTTGGTTTCCCTTAAGCAGTGCAAGTATAAAACTCAACATCAGCCTCAGATTATAAAATATTAAAATATCAACTTTAAGGATTTGTTAACCCTTAACATAAGAAGGAACTGATGAAGCTTACTGTGTCCTTCTTAAAAACACAAAGGCCTACATCTTCCACATCCCCCTGCTTTCTTTCAGTGTAAAGGTTATTATTAAACTCTCAGAGCACACTCAATGATTTTGCAAAACGTGCAAGGCCACAGCTACATAAATGCATTTTATTACAAGACCATTTAGACTTACACAAAAAAAACCATGGCAGGCTTTATGAAAATGAGCACTCACTAAAGACATGAAGTTCACACATTCGTATGGTTTATCTTTTAGAGAATCCTGACCACCTACTTGAGGCACTGTATTTAAAAGCCAGTGCCACGATGTTAGTAGTTATGTAGTAATTCTTTTTCACCATGTCTACAATTTTTTGACGTTCAGTTTTCCAGCAATACCTTTCATTTTTCTAGATGACAACAAACTAAACATGCGAACTTACCCCTTTCAGATTCTGATGTTTCTGATCGGGGAACAGGTGACTTCAAGGACCCAGCTACTGGCATCTTTTCTCCTCCTTTAGCATTTTCCTTGGATTTCATTTCCTTTGCTACATCTCTTTCTCTCGACGGCTCCTTCTCTCTCTCCTTTTCTGCAGTCGACTTTGATTCAACGATGGTAACAACTGTCTTCGATTTTTCTTCTTTTGAAGCTTTTTCTTCTTTCTTGACTTTTTCCTTCTCTTTGTCAGATTTTGGCGTTTTCTCCTTGATCTCTCTTGCTTTGTCATCTTTGTTTGCCCTTTCTTCCTTTGGTTTATCTTTCCCATCCTTCGCAAGTGCCTTCATCTCTGGAGTGGCAGCTGGAGTCTTCTCTTTTTTTTCCTTATCTTTTTCCTTTCCACTTTTTTCTTTATCATCCTTCTCTTTAATAATTTTGCTACACAAAAATAAAAAGGCCAATTATCACGTGTAAAAAGCCAGCTCTAATTTTTTCACAGAAATTTTAATTCTGATTGTTTGATAGAATGTCCTGAACCAGTTTCCTGAAGTCAGATTCCAGGTTTCTCTCTATCAGAGCAGCAACAAGCAATAGGTCTCATTTGTTTTATCTTTACTTAGCTAAAACTGAATGTGTTTAACAGTATCAGACCATTATAGCTTTAAATTTTGGAAGGAATGATCTTATTTATTAAACTTTGAGGAAATCGAAGAAATATATGTGGAAGCCCTACATAAAAAAGCAGGTCAGTTTCAAGTGTAGTTCTGTGGTTTGGAAGGAACAAAACAGAGAATGACACAGTAGTTTTCCCCACCTATTAGAAGCACTGTTTCCGTTGCTTGTCGTCACCTTTGGTGTAGCGTTCACAGCTTTATTAATAACTTTCACCACACCCTGGGATTTCTCCTTTAGTTTATCTGCTTGAAAAAAGAGAAGAGTTTTCTTTCAACAAGTTAATATAAATCCTACTGGTTAAAATAAAACAAGTACCTAAGGATATTAATGGAAGATTATGCGTAGCTAACAGTTACAACAGGTAACTAAACATGGAACACCCTCTCCCAAACCCAACTAAAAATACACACACTGACGCTATTTAGCATCAGATTTAGATTTTGTCTTTTCAGTTTAATGAGCCAAATTTTGCAACAGTGGCCTGTAATGTCAGAAGAATTCTACTAAAAATAAGCAAATAATAAACAGGTTTGTTTACCAGTCTCCTCGGTAGTGCCTTCTTCCAGTCTAACTGTATTTATTGTGAGAGATGTAGGCATCCCAGCACCACCTGGACCATTTTGTACTGTTGCAGCTACAGCATTCCTGGCAGGTGGGTCTTTGTGGTGGAATTCATTTTCAGGTATCATGAAAGGCTTCCTACTTTTCAACTGCCCAGAATAGCTGCAAGTCGCACAGATTGTTAAATATGCACAAACAAAGCAAAACATGGGTTGAATTTTAAATGAGGATCTAATCTAACAGTTCATCTGTTACTTATCACGCAGTTTTTCCCAACTGACACACAGTTTCTTCCTTTCATTGATGAGCTCAAAAGAAAAGAAAAAAAAACCAGAACAACCACCAAACAAAAACACTAGACAGAAGCAGACACACCTTCACCACCACCACCACCCACACACACGCGCCAAACGCAGAACCAGTCTACTGAAAAAACTTACAACTCTCAGGGCAACATGAATTGCCTCTCACATGTATGTGGATGTTTCTGCATTCATCACACAAGCATAGCACATAACTAAGCATTTTAGTACCATATAAATTTCCAAGATCTAAGTAGTCTTGCAAAATAGCCCTTTCTTCATTTTACATTCCTTCCCGTCTACTTGCTGCTATACTATTTTCCTAAAATTAAGCTATGCTCTCGTGAGTGGAAATTTTTACTACTTAAGTGTTTTACTAGAGTCTTTTAAAGTAAATTAGTGATCATCCAGCACAAAACAAAAAGGTTTCATTCACACTGCCAGCCCTGAGACGCAGGATGGCAAAATCTTCTGTGATAAGATAAAAATCAAATGTTAGGACTGTAACAGTTCCAAGTCTTTAGAGGTCTTTCATGATCCACTTTTAACCACTTTCTTAAAGTAAGGTGTTGTTACCCCATAGCCAATGCATATAGATCAGGTCTCTTCTCTTTTTCTTCCTGACATATCTTATGTACTCTTCTTTCCAAGGCTTGGCCCAGGTTCAGCACTTTTGGATACCATGGAAGAATTTTGGTCAGCACAATCAGGATATTTCTGATATGTGTATATTCACCAGTTTCAAGGCAGTGCACAGAAGCCTAGAACACAAATTAGATCTAATGCAATTGAGTTTCACTAAAGCTTCCGAAACCCTACATTTTTCAGCACCTTTACTTACCTTAGTTAATTTATAGTGCCATTTGTGCACCACATGTCTAAAATTCTCATAATCCAACTGATCAGCTTTATTTCCACCATCAAATCCGGTTGCCCGTAATATAGTTAGGAAGCCTGGATAGTTGCCACATTCCTAAGAAAAAAAATATTTTTCAGGAAGATCAAAACCAATAATTTTGCAAGAGTTAGAGAAAATTGGAAAATACTTCAGCCACTGTAGTTTTTGACACTATAGAAAACTACTTCTACTAAACCACATGAATTACAAACTCTAAGGTTACATCATCAGAAAAATTCACACTGTTCTTAAAATGAGTTTGCTCATGAAACTATATAATGAGCACTTGTGTAATTCAGCCCAATAAAAAGGGATATAGTGAAATGGTTAGTTAGATTTAATAACTTCACATACCTTTTCATATATGACTCTGTCACTATGCCATCTAGTCACAGTCTCCAGCATACAGCATAAAAACCTGCCATATCTACTAGCTTCATTTTCAGTACAACTTGCAACTGTATATATAATATCAGAGAAAACCTGTGAAGAGAAGTAATAAAAAGTTACAGTGACTTTACTGAACTACAAAAGGAAGAAGAACCAACAAGAATTTCTAATTTCCATCATTCAAACCACCATTAAGCTGGTTTCTAAACAGAAAGGAGATCAAAATATTCTTGATTTGTTTAAATGACTTGATTACCCAACTGCCAGTCCTTCACACTTAGCCCAGAATCTAAGCACTGACAGTTTTCTATAGTTTAGTGTGTTTTCATTGGCACATAACCATTTTGTTTTCAAATTAACATCAGCCAAGCTGACGCACAGGTTCACTCACATTGGGCTCAAGCAGTTGCCTACTTTTGTCACCTAGAACATGGAGTGACTATTTGGCTTAGAATGCTCTTTTAGATCTATAAAATCAAAACAGACACCTACATCAAATGTCTCATCTCAGAGGAAACAAGACCATCTTAGTTTAACATTCATATAAAACCAATCTCCACCATAATTGTTTAACAATACAGACCCATACACATCCTTTTAATCAAAGCTCATAGTCAAATCTGTTACAACTGTGCAGCTGATGCACTAACTTAATAATGAAACTTCTTACAGCAGTAAGTGCCAGAATGGTTCTGACATCCTGAATAGTACAGTCAGATGGTACTGCTGGAGCTGAATGAATCCAGCAAGATGCTTTCACCCACATTCTCCACCTTTTTCCTCTACAGGAGAAAAAGAACTGCTATATGAACAGTGAGAACAGGCTGAACAAATGCCTTCAGCATCCTTGTTTGACCCAGAAAGTCAGGCTGCTACAATGATCTGAGGTACTCCCCATGTCCCACGTCTCAGCAGTGATGTGAACTAGTTCACTGCCTTTAGTACCATTTGCTAGGATCTGAAGAGTCCTAAAGGTGTTGCTTATCTAAGTAGTATAGGAAAGCTGATACCACAGCAGTAGGGACACAGCTAAAATCAGAGTGTTAGATGATGCCCGTACAAATGCCAACCACTAGAAGGTTGCAAAACCTGAATGCAACTCCTACGGCTGCTAATAACTTTGCTTCAGTCTCATTTGCATGAATCAAAACTGGAATTTCTTGAAAATGAAGCCCTGAAGCTCTAGGAAAACTTGGTTTGTAAAATCGAAAGTACAAAAGATAACTTTTGATTGTCACAGATTCTCAAATTAAACACAGGTAATGACTTTGTTTATTCTTTTGGGAGGCAGAAGGGATACTAATTTTGCATGCACGTAACAGTAATTAAGTATAGACACACAGAGTTGTAGCAACTTACTCTATCATAGCAAAGAAGCGTGGAGAAGTTGGGTGTTTTCTGCTGATGCACCAGTTCTACAAAGTGAGCACAATAAACTGCATCGATTGCCGAAAAAATGCATCGAGGAAATATACATAACTGCAAGAATTTTGTGATAGTTTCATTTTTGGTAGACTCTTCAAAAATAAAGAAGTTGAAAGAAAAAAGGAAGAAAGAAAGGTTAGTTAATGGGTTAACATGCAACTACTCTCTTGCCAAGTTCAGTATCAAACATCCATATTCTTGAGTTTGTACATCAGGCTGCTTGTACTCCCATCCAGACATATCTTTGGCACTGCTCAGGAAAAATCAAAATAAGCTGAATAGTTTGAGACTGGGGGAGGGTAGGAGGGTGGTTGCAGCAAATTTTGTTTCTTACTGGGAAAATTCTTCTTCTATTATGCAAAGGGGGAAAACCTGGCTCAGAAAAAAATACAGTAAACTTCTCCAGCTGCTGTTTTCTCCTTTCTAGATAGTGTTTTCAGATCTGTTTCCTCAGAAATAGAGTAAGATGCTGTCTATACACAATCCTTAAACAAACATTCTTCTAATCAACCAATTATAAGAATTCAAATAGAGGAACAGCATTCAGTGAACCATCACCCCAATACGCACACCTTTTGTGAAAGTTTCATTCTAACACTGAGTAGAAGACAGCACTGTACAGTCAACAGTTACCTGCTCTGTTTGATCAGCCACTGGTTGGCCAACACAACAGCCTAACACATACCCAAACTGGTCCCATGGTAGCTCTTGCTCAGTTAACAAGAAGCATAAAAATGAGCTAGGAGGGACTTACAGCAGAAAAAGAAGGAAGAAAATAAACATATGGCTGAAAGCACAGAACTGAAGATTGCAAACTGATGCCTTCACAGGAAAAACAGTCATGATCCTTATGAGGACAACTGGTGGGTTTGCACTGTGATTCTTGCACAGGCTGCAGGGCACAAGACGCAAGACCCTGGACTGAATTGCTTTGATTCTGTGACGCTCATAAAATAAAGCTTATTCAAGAGAGGACTGCTGGTTTTTAAGTAAAAGTTTTATGTAGATTTTATTTAATTCTAGTATCTACCCCTCAAAGTTCATAACAAGCCTTTGATACTAAGAAAAAAAATAAACCAAGAGAATCACTGCTTATAGAACAATCAAGCGCTAATTTTTACTTCAAAAGTATAAAAGTAAATCAAGTAAGTAGCCAGTCAGAACAGCTAGTTCCCAACTACCAATTTACTTACTCAAAATTAACCTACTCTTAAGGTAAAATCAATCTATCTACACAGTCTTAAAAAAGAAAAACCCCACAAAACTACTACTAGAGTTGCTGTGCTGTTCAATTTCCTCAGACAGCAAAATTACAGGTAATTTCTTCCAATGGGGAAACTGCGGGGAAAAAAAAAAAAAGCATCAGACTGTCTCCACATGCAAAGCTAGAAAACTTCTTGCAGCTGAAGCCTGAGCACACAAGAGCCAACAATAAGGTATTCCCCACACCCCACAAATGCCTGTGTTATGAGTACATTTATATACAGAACATACAGATTTCCACATGCTTTTGGCTGCTTCCTTAAGCAGACCAATTAAACTTGATCTGTAGCTGACTGACAAACTCAGGTAATTTTTTAACTAGTAATTACATGTTGCTAATTAGCTGTCCATACTAGTACATTAAATACTTACAGGGAATAACCTTTCTTGATTTAACAGTCAATGATTTTTCATTAAACCAGTTGGGTGCATCTTACATGAGTCTGACAATAAAACACTTTTCCACTGGATTATGCTAGGTTCCTTGCGACAGATGAACAACTATTTCAGTTACAAACCAAAACGTTCTTCCAGAAAAAAACATTTCAGATTAACCACATTAGCAGAGTTGACCATCAATATGAAACATGACAGAGGCTTTGTCAGAGAAAGAAGTTTGTTCTGCCTCCTGCATATCTGCTATAAGAAACATCTGCATGCTGTTTCATTTTGTGATGCTGTTAAGCTGGTGCAATACTTACCTGGTCACTGGAATAGGGCTTATGTTATCATCCAAATACTGGCATATTTCTCGTAATCACAGAGCTTGAAACTACTCATCGAGAGTCTGCATGCCTATTTTTCGCAATGTAGAAATTATCCTAACTTAGCAGAATTCTAACTGTAGCAAATAAGTGCAATTGCTACTTACCACTGAATTGGTCAATCTCTTCTTTATTTTATAAATTAGCGCAATGTCTAAAAGGTCTTGGCAGCGCAAGAAACAAAACATGTCCCTGAAAACCAACTACTTGGCACTTACAGCAAAGACACTGCATTTTTCATTAAAAGTTTTACTTCCTAACAGACCTGAACATACAGAGAGATCAAACTTGAAAGTCAACTTCGAGTATTAATGCAAGCTGAACTTCTAGTTCTGCAGACAGTGATGACTACAAAACATCCAGAGTGTTTCCCCTATGCACTTACTTGCCAGAAGCCAGTTATCCTTCTCTAATTTCAGTCTCTGTAGAACCCTCTGCACATGCTCCAACTGCTTCTTCTCCTCTTCAAGGAGCTTGTCTTGAAGAGCTGTGCAACGTTCTTTTTCTTTTTTCTTTTTATTTGGGGGCTAGAAAATGTTAAATATAACTCACTTAGTATTATGCTAATATTTACTATAGATAAAGCAATTAAACTCCTGATAACACTAAAGAAAACTCGAAAAGCTTTCTGTTTCACTAAATAATATTCTGCTCTAGTAAACAACTAATTTTTTTTTTTTTTGAAAACTGGCTGACTGAAGTGAACAGCTAAACCACAAGACACATGTTGAAGATGGCCTTCTGAAACAGATGTTCCAGTAATTTTTATTTAGTGAAGTCATCAGTACTTTTAACACAAGATTGACAAGAGTCAATCCAAATTATGTGAACATGATAAATCAGAATAGATTGATCAGGTGACAAAACCTCCCACATCTAAATGACTTCATTTCACAACAACAACAACAAATGTATTTTAAGGTTAGAAAGTTTCAACTGAACCATTAAGCTACATAAACTTACCATTTCCTGATTGTCATCTATGGCTTTCATCTGGACTTTAAGCTTATTGACTTCTCTGTCATAGCTGCTATGTGGAACAGCAAGGTCGTACATAGTCAAAGACCAGAATGTAGCATAAAACTGAGGACTGATGTCATCCCAGACCTTAGGAAGGTGCAGGGAAATCACAGCATCATGAACAGGAGCCATCACCAGCTCACATGATGTAATGTATTTGTGAACTTTGTGCTGCTGTTTATTTCCCTTCTCAGCTTTTTTTAGTTCATCATACTTTGACTGCAGATAAATGAAAAATGAAAAACATTTCTAATCTTTTCACACAAATAATATAATTTAACTTTTCTCAAAAACCTTTCTTTCTATATACACTATTTACACATGTAAAATGTCATTTATGTACATGAAAGAAAATACCACACAGAACTCTTAGTATTCTTCCACACTGGATGGATTTATCTTTCTTTACTGATGCTGCTACCTGTTGTTTCAGTAACACATAGTACACCAAGTAAAAACTGCTGTCAATATTTAACATTTTAGATGCAGGGGCAAATGTATTCCTGACATTTCCTAAGATACCACACCTTTTGGCAGCTTCAACATTTCCCTCCCAACAAAAATCCATCTAGAACACCTGCAGGATAACT
This sequence comes from Geococcyx californianus, assembly GCA_013389885.1. Classification (NCBI taxonomy): domain Eukaryota; kingdom Metazoa; phylum Chordata; class Aves; order Cuculiformes; family Neomorphidae; genus Geococcyx; species Geococcyx californianus. The sequence continues at coordinate 38,452 of VWPV01018463.1, read as the reverse complement.
CTTACATCCACAGCTTCCCTTTCTACCTCTACTCATAAAGCTTCTGCAGGTTTCATTTAGCAAACTTGAACTTTAGCATGAACCTAACACAGATATTGTTAACATGTGATAGAGCAGCGCTAACAGCAGGTAAACAGAAGAGTTGTACTTACTGAAATATGGTGAGCATACATGGGTCTTGAAAGGAAAAATGCAGCATCATGAGGTGTATGAAACTCATTACAGAGAACATCAATAGAAGGCACTCGCTTAATGTAATCCTCTGTGCTTAGATTGGATGCTAAAAACCCACCAAATTGTACCAAGGTGTCATGGCACTACAGGTGAAAAAAAAATGGTAGATAGTATTATTTTGAAGAAAAGTAAATTTAGGGAGCGTTTGAAAGCTTTTTTCTTTTTTGAAAAACTTGACATCACATAGCACATCAAGAATTTTCTCATGAGGTAGGTAAGAGATGCTAAATTTTCCACACAACAACATTCTGTCACTTAATGTGCACTCAACTGTAAGTAAGATGAGAGCCCCGCAAAAGCCAGAACTGCAACAGCATTCTATTCTACCAGAATGAAATGAAACTAGTTCCTAAGAGATCAGGCAGCTACTTTAAAAGAAAAGAATAAAGTAAAAAGTATTTCTAACAAAGTAAGAAAAACATAACAGCCAACCTAAGAAATAAGAACTTTTTATGACAGAAGATTTTTTAATCTTTCATTCAAGTCACTTGTCAACAATATGTATTTAATACACCCACATATTTTAATGAGATCACCGCAACTAATTTTGAAAATTCTTATACATTGTGCTGATATGCTAGAAGTTACCAAACAAAAGGAGGGGATCTTACAAACACAAATGGGTTTTTTTACTTGCCTGATCATACAATTTTCCCACCAGCTTCAGATGTTTTTCCCCTCCTTCTTGAAAGATCACACCATTTCTTTGTTGAGCCATAAGCAGGCACAGTGGAAGGGCAAGATCATGGTCCAATAACGCATCTTTCAATCTCTGAGAAGACTTTTTTGTATTCCTGATTTGGCCAAAGTATCCACCCTGCATAGCACAGAAAAAATTACCCAAGTTTGGAAATAATGCATCACAAATGGAAACCATGTGTGTTTCTTACTGCAGAATTACTGATGCATTAACATCAATACAGTTTCCTGTCCACCAATAAAACTCTGAATCTTGTATTGCAGTGTATGTATATAAGAATCAGAGACTAACTAGTCTGGCACGCCACTAACTAGTCTGGCACGCCACTAACTAGTCTGGCACGCCACTAACTAGTCTGGCACGCCACTAACTAGTCTGGCACGCCACTAACTAGTCTGGCACGCCACTAACTAGTCTTTTTACACAGTAAAAGAGTGACATTTCAGCTCAGGCATCACAACACTCCATTTTAGACCTAGGTCAGTTGTGATCTGCTCAAAGTCTCTTTCTTTGTTCAACACAGAAATTTCAGATTTTAGATTTTACTATAGCTGTTAAACTCCCTGGAGAGCTTAGTCTAGGTCAGACTCAACTAGGCATTTGACACCAAGGTTACAACAATTTTAGCTGTTAAAATGGTTTACAATGTTACACCGCTCAATAGGGAGCTGCTACCCCCAGAGCAGGTCCGTAACAGCAGGACTCTCCAGATGCTGTGAAGCACAACAATTAAGACTCATCATTGTCTTGGCTGCTGTCTGCAAGGATTGTAAGCTCAACCAAGTGGGAAGCTCTGATGAAAACAGTAACATCCTTCTCAGCTACGCTGCCAGAGTTCAGTCTTTTGAAGGACTCCTTCTATCATTAATGAAATTAAATACAAACGCACCTCAGCTTTTAGTTGTTCTCCACCAGTCATGGCTTCTAACTGTTCCATTGTCATTTCTTCTGTAATTTCTATCCCTGCCATTTTCTGTACTACCTCTTTCAAAATAAGCAAATCAAAGCTGCACAGAAAACAAAGGTGGAGTAAAAATAAGAAAATCTGTTCACAAAATGGAAGCTATCACATTAAATACAATGATATGATGTACATTAAAACAACATTATTTTTGAAGAAGAATCTACTATGCTGAGTGCACAAGGATATATCTTCACCGCAATGAAAAGTTAGTACTTGAAAGCAATGCAGGCATTCAACAGCTAGGATTTGAGAACCCCTTCAGAACAATTTCATTGTTTCTGAAAATAATAGCAAGTGGTTTGCTATTAACTTGAAAGTATCAACAAATTACCCAAAGTTTATTGCTCCCTTTTGTTTTACGTGGTTCATACTGTACCTATTCAGTTATTTCACGAACAAGGAATATTTCAAATGTTATTAAAAATGTCTAGAACAGTACACAGCCTCAGAAATTAAATGGCAAAATCAGTCTGGAAGGCTATTTGCAACAGGGAAAACGTTTTTTTTTTTCACTTAACGCACAGAACCTATGAAACGCTCCAATAATTATCCCGTCCAGAGACCAGGCTTTACTTCCTGCTCTGAATTCTGTAAGGGCAATGATTTCTCACAAGTATAACCGATTGCACCATGCTCACTCAAATCAGCAATATTTTCCAGCAACTTCTGAAATTTGTGCCACCTACTTACAAAAAGTATTGATCCATGCTCTCTCCAAAACAAAATTTTATATTTAAATTACTTATACTGTTTATGTTTTTGTTTGCTGTTCCAATCATAGATATGTTTTTTGTCTAGGAACTACACAATACTAGCATACAGTCCAATTCAAATACTCCAATACTCCACTCTCATGGAATTGGTTGTAGTGGTAAATCCATTTCATTTCTATGGTCCCAAACACTAAAATGAGTATTAAAAATGAAGTATTTTGGGAAAAAAAATTAAGTCTTAATACTTAATTCTGGGGAAAGACAAGAAACATTACTTACCCTTCCTCTGTAGCTCAATGTGATTGTATCATCATCAGAATACAAAACAAATTAGGGACATGGGAGCACATAAGACTGAACGTCTACATTGCAGGGAATGGAAAACACTAGACTTCAACATAAATATCCTCATGTAATGTGCTGCATTACGTCCTTGGGTAAGCAGTCTTTCAGTAAGCATATGGGGATTCATAATAGGAAAAAGCTTTTACTCACCTACGTCGTAAGAGTAACACATCAAAATTAAATAAGTAAATGAAACAATAATACCAAATGATGAAAATTGAAAGACAAAAGGCAACTGAAGACTCAAGTTGCAAACCTTGCTTAATTTGGAGGGTTTTGAGTTATTATTAACAATAATATACAAGAAGCAATTTAACCACTTAAATAAACTGAACAAGGTATTTAATACAACATAAAATGTTAAGAGCCATCCCTGCAGAAAAGATATTATGAGGAAAAGAATCCTAAAAATTAACAGTCATGCTTTTTTATAACATGGACACTTATTTTTTAAATAACATATAATCATTTTTATCACAATATTGCTGACCAGCAAGGTTTTTACCCTGTATGGTTAGTTGTTAGAAAAACTGTTTTAAAGTAAATTACAGATGAGAAATCAGTACTTCAAAACCAGTATGTCATAGCTATATATTTAGAGGAAAATTGATGTGCTGAAGAGGATATTATTCTTTCTACTATTTAAATTTCTTAATCTTCCTGGTATTATGAATGTAGGCTTACCTCTGCTAGAGTAAACTACTACATTAAACACCCATAAATCAGTAAACACCCAAATAATACATCATAAAAACTGAGTATATAAAGACCAGATGTGTAAAACTTACCTTTTCCCAGCTTTCAGTTGGTTGGCGACATATTGAAGTAGACCAGCAAGTTCAATTGGGTATTTTCGGAAAACTGCACCACAAAAACTAGCCAGGCCTACAGCAAAGAGAAACAGCTGTGACTACACCTCACAAGATACAAATCATTAAATAAGCATGAGCAAAGTACATGTGGAATTTTAGCAATATCTGTATTTTTGTAATACAAAGAAAAAATATATTCTTTTTGATTAAGCTTGCCATCTCATCATTTAGTTTAAAAAATTAGCTGGTAGATTCAAGTGCAATATTGATCATAATGATCAATAGTATGGTAAGTCATAAGGAGCACGAAGTACTTTAAACATTAATGTAATAAATAAAACAAGAATACTAACTCTGCAGCCAGCTTGAGATTGTGGTGTCATCGTGCTTCATTCTCTCCTTCTCAGGGTTGGCCAGAGCTTCAATTATACAGTCTTCAGTGGGGTTAAAGAGAATACTTATACTCAAGTTGTAAAATAAAGTTTAACAGACTTGTTCTCCCAGATGCATATTTTGTGATTTATCAATGTGATATGCAATTACAAGAAAAGGAACCACTAAAATAGCTATGGATTTAAAAAAAATAATGGATGAAACTCAAAAAGCAGTATTTACTCCACTATTTACAGGGCCACTAGGCCTTCAAGAACAGAGTGAAAGTTGTAAAAAACTCCTTAAAAATAAAGTATCATTTTCACAGTAGTGAAAGAATGAATAGAAGAAGGTTCTGTAACCCATTGAGTGTGCAAAAAGTAACAAAATCAGAAAACATGAGAAGACATTTACACACAGACAACAATTTTAATCTGGCTACAACGGTAAGTTTATGAGTAACTAGATTTACTGATTTACAGAAAAGGATACATGCCAAGACATCATAATTCAGCGAAGTGAGGTATTTCAGTGAATCCACCACTGGAGTTATTAAGTTATCATATTTTTGTATTTGTGATAAGATCTGAAAGTTACAAAAGATATTCAGCTGAACAAGACCAGCATTCCTTATTTTCCACATGATAAATCAAACACCTGAAGACAATGCCATCAAAATCTAAACAAAATATCCTTTGAAATTAATTTTTCAGAAGGTCCTAAACCACTTTCAAAATAGATTTCTAAGGTACTAGATAAATTAATGAGATTCAGTGAAACACATCTCTAGTTAGTAAAAATTCTGTATAACTCTTCTTCTTCTCCATTATCAGAAAATTGTGAAAACATTTCCCTGAGCTTTTCTCCTAAGATTTAAGAATCTTAAACCTTAGCAGTAAGAGTTTCTGTTACTATATACAGTAATAAAAGACTTCATACGAGTATTTCAGAATTCAAAGCTCTATGTTTTCTTCTAAATGAACTTGATGGATATATGATGTGGTGAAGATACAATTGCCCAGAGCAACCTAACCTGAATTGTTTTCTGCATGACCTGATCAGCCCATCCCTGTACCTCCGAGACCCACCTCAGCTGTCTCAAATTAAATACTTAATTCTTAGAAGTGGATGTCATTTTCTGTGCAGCTATGGTTATTCAAGAGTTACTGTCATATTAAATATCTGAGACCTGTGTACTACAAGCAAATAACCATATTTTAAAATTTGCACCAAAAGTAAGAATTGCCCTCTCACAAAGTCAGTAGGTCCCTTCCTATACTTTAATATCTATTTTTAAGAATAGTGTTCAATTGCATGTAACTACATACATAATCAAACAAAATTGTAGGATTGCTGTGGCTGAGCTTCCCAATTTGTCTTCCAGAGGGTTTCACATTTTCCTTAGTTAAACGCCTGTAAAAGGAAACATTTTATTGCAATACACAAACTAAACAAACACTAAAGCAACAGGTTAGTTCCGGTGAAGAAATATCTTTATTAGTCAGAGATTAAATTCTTGCTAGTACATTAGTTTAAGAAACCTAAGCATAGAGATGTTATTCCTCTGGGAATCTGAAATGTATTATTCTATAACAAGCATCCAACACAAACAAACCAGTTGTCCCTCTATTACTGTGGACCATATTCTAGTTTCAACTTTGAGGGCTTTGCATTTGGAAGCTGTCAGCGAGACCTGTACCACAAAAGTAACATGTGACACTAATCTCTCCTGCAAGTTTCATTTAGCCACAGATCAGTTATTTTGCATTTGTTGCATTCTGTTCATTGAGAAATAATACTCATTTCATTGTTCTACACTTCCACAGCATTCCTTGCCGAACATTTCCTACCAAGCTTAACATGAAACCTGAAGTCAACACACAGAAGTAAATCATGCACATAGCAATGTCAACAACTGACAGCACTGTGGTCTATCTGCAAAATTGAAATCCACTGTATAGAAGGAGGGATGTGAAGTTCTGTTGCCTGTGATAGCTATGTGGCAAGTCACAGGAGAATCAAAATAATCATTTCTAGCTTTTACAGCTGCAAGTCCAAAGTCTTTTACCCAGGAACAATTATTCTGTCTTGCCTATATAGAAAATTCCTTATTCACGTTACAAACCATAGCATCTGCATTTGGTAACAACAGAGAAGCCAAATCCGACAATGATGTCAGATGTTAAATGTGAGATAAATCTGAAATAGTTTGGAGTCCACTTGAGAATGAATCATTCCACTCAATTCAATTTACTGTCTTACTTTCAAACCTCTCTTTTTAAAGAGTCTCCATACTTAGAGAAAAATATGTTGAACTCTGACATTTCCATAAGCAAAGCAATTTATCAAACAGTGTACCCATTGAAAAGCCTTTAAATAATTTCATGGGACATTTTTCATTGATTAAATATCCTTCTTTGCAACAAATTTGTCTGTATCTCTACTTATTTGACAGTTTTTAATCATGGTACATTAACACTTCATGAACAAGAAGTATCAATGTAATTACTGAGTCATTACAAAGGGAACATATTTGTCAAGTTGTTTTTTTTTTTTAGTTGGTGACATGCAATACATTGTATCACAGCTGATAACTATTTATGAATTTACACAACTTACTTCATTATATATTTGGCTCTGTCTATGGTTTGTGCTTTAACTTTCACAAGAAGTGGGTGACTATTGTATGTATCATTCTTCCATTGTCCATACAGACGGTACCTTGAAAGATCACAAAGGAAAATTATGTTTAGCACTGACAATACAAAACAACACTTCCAAAGAATGGAAACAAATTATTCTGCTCACCGATACTGGTATGGAAAAGTTTTGAACATTCCCCATAATTCTTCAGACATGCATGCATTGCAGTCCATCAGAGAAAGAGATGGAAGTAAGACTTGATCGGTAATACTCAACAAACAGCTGAACAGTATCTCCTGAGACAAAGATAAAAACTCAAAGTAACCATCAAGTAAGTATATTAGACACAATGCTAGGCAGATGTGCACACACTACAATTTTTCCACAAGAGTAAGGCTTCCTAAATTAAACTAAAACCAAACAGATCTAAAAAGGACTTAAATATCTCCCATCATAAATTTTATGACCTTAACTTATGTATCATATATACTGCCAATATTTAATTTGTTTATGTAAGACTTGACAAAAAACTGATTGTCTTCAGCAAGTTGCACTCAGATTTTCAAATCACAAGTAATTGAAAAAATGGATATACTGTTGACTTGTGAAGTGCAACAGGAAAAAATAAGGTTTTGGCAACTGCTTTCAACGTACTAAGGTATATTCCTTGCCACTACTTCCATTTTCACAATTCCACATTAAAAGTTGAAGGTGTTATACATGTTCAAGGCACAGTACCAGTTTCTGTGTTCTCAGTATCCTATCCTTGCTCTTCCTTAAACTCCCACTGAGTTATGTTAGAAAAATCATATGAGCCAAATCAAGAAAAAAAAAAAAAAACAAAAAACCCAAACTCGAAGAGATTAAACTTCTTTGCAATCATTTAGGAAGTCAGGAAATCCTCACTAGTGACAAACAAAAATAACTAATAAGGAAAATAATAATTAAAACTGCACAAATTTCATATTGAAATAACTTGCTTGCTGATTTAAAAAAAAAAAAAAAACACCACACACAAAACACCACACCATTTGTTTGTACAAAATACATCTCAGTTGGACATTTGAGTTTCATGTGACCAATTTTCATCATTCAATAAATTTGAAAACTTTTAAAATACTGTTACAAAAAAAAAAAATTAGCAAATAAAGAAAAATAAGCCATTGTACTGTTAAACACCTCCCCTACTTTTAATTTCTCTTTTTCTCTATGGTAAATTCTTTAAGATACAAGGTGTCAACCACAAGAAGTGTATAAGACTAAATAGTTGAAGATATTTGCTCAGAATCAGCTGGAGTAGGAAGCAGAATGCACTGAAGTAAAAGAACAAGATGAGGTTTGAAGAACACAGGAGTGAAAGGAAAAAAAGAAAAAGGACTGGAATAAATATATCTGGCTGGCTTAAACCTGCCTATAGAAAAACCAAGACCAAATGTATAATGTGTATTTTTTAAAGCACAAAACTCTACAGAGAAAGAAGAGTTGGAAGGTTATTAAACACTTGGTCTCAGTGACAATCTCACATAAAAATCACCTTTCTCCAAAATAAACGTACCATTTTCTCTTTATCTTCTTGTTTGCTTACATCAGACTGAAACTGTAAGAAAGACAATCACATTAATTGTAGCAATTGTATCATAAGTTAGTTTCAGAACAAAGCTACCTTAGCAAAAGCATAACATTCAAGAGCCATACGGCTAGTAGATGTTTAGTTTTCCAGATATGTCAGCACTGCAATATTTTTGAGCAGGAATTCAAAGCCCAGATGAAGCACATTGGTTACATATAGAATGACTTTGTACACATTTGTCCAAAAGGAGTTAATAACTAAAATATAAAGCAAACATATATGAAATACTGCATTTTCTTACTGGAGAGCAGGGAAAAAGATGCCCTAAGCATTCACCTTCTACCTAAAAAACCCCCAGGACTTCCAATCGAATTATCAACAGCCAAAGACTCTTTTCCCTATCTTTCTCTCACAATACTCCCCTCTTAAGCTTGTGGTCTTCACCAAGTTTCTTTCCTCTCTCCTCTTGTTCCAGTCACCATGAAAAGCATATTAAGCTATCACACCAGTAAGTGCACAATTATTTTAAAGGTACACTTGAGCATGAAAGCTGCAGTGCATTGTTAGTAGTCTAATTTTAAACTAGTATATGGGTTAACTTACAATCAAATCACCTCCAGTTATAAATATTTCTACAGTGTGTTAAATGTAGTTTCATGACTAGAACATGCTGATGGCAACAGTGCATTAAAACAACTTTCCCTGTTACCTTAACCATTCTGTCACTGATGAATTTCTTCATAGTTCCAACCTAGAGCAAACAGCTAAAATGTTGCTTATTCTTGTCAGAAACACATTAAACTATTATATTCATATATTTATAATTAAACTGCACAAGAGATTTCTATAACCAGGCAACATCCATTCTACTGTACATATCCACAGAAACAAAGGCTTTCTTGCAAACCTTCAGTACTTCCAGTTAATTACAAAGCAGTCCTAATAGCCTGCTGACGGCAGTAAAATGAATTATTCCATTGAAATTGTAATTTCCAAACTAACTGCAAAGTCATTGCACAGCTCATAACTAAAATATCAATCTTATCTCAGGTCAACAAGAAATAATCATGCTACAGATCCAGAGTATTAGCTATTAGGAGATCTTATTCTGGACGAGAAGACGCTGAGAACAGGATACTTCTGTACGTTTGTAGGCGGTAAGACGGAAATGATTTAAGTCAGCATGGTTTTATTACAAAGAGTACTTGGAACCCAAATTTAGTGTATTCTGTCACCCTATCATCACGTCTTGGAACCTGAGGAGCAAACTTTCTTGCCAAAATCCATTAAGTTAGACAAAGCAACCTGAAATCCTAAGAACTTTTTGTCTTAGCTCGGCATCATCAAGTACAACTGAACATGAAAGCATCCCCTCAGATGGTATGTGAATTTTGAACATTCTGATATTTGTTAGTTGTAGATGAAATCAATACTTTTTTCTTAAAAGTTATAGAACTGAAATCTGCCCTTAGTACCACTTACATCAACAAAACACTCCAATTTTCAGTTGCAAGTTAAAAAAAAGAGCTAAGTAACAAAATTAGCCATTTTTACAATTGTGGAGGTTTTTGTTTGTTTACTAATAGTGAAAAATTTTTCAAAAACTGAGTCTAAAGTTTCTCTGAGCTGCTATTTTAAGTTGAAAAAGATTAGTATTATATACCCATTTTTTTAAAACGAACATCCATACATAGATAAAGTTTTAAAAGATGAACACCATAATGAGAAAATACCTTACCACTAAATATTCCTGGCTATAAATCTAGAGTGCCTTAAATTTTCATAAATGCGGTAATTTTCACGATCAATACACATAACAAAATAGAATTAAAATCAGATCTTCCAAATTAGTCCTTAGCAAAAGAAAATTTTTTATGTTTCAGTATTTGAATATATACATGAGTAAGACTAGAGCATTTTTTGACATCAAAGGAATCATTGTTTTTCAAGTTTTGACAAGCTGTTCCATCATACCAACCTCCTTCATAAATGCTTTTCCAAGACGCACCACTTTTGCAAATAAGATGGGATCATGGGAGAGATGAGGACCAAGGTAACAAAGCATGTTGAACACTTCCTTTCTCAATTCCTCAAAGCTGTCTGCTTGTTTTGGTGCTCTCTTGTTTGGCAAAGGAGAAATTGGTGACCCTTTAGCTCCTTTAGGTACACCAACTCTGGAAAATAAGATGCAGAGCATTTCACATGAGGCATAAGTGAAAGTTCTAGGAATGTATCAATACTTAGGCTTATTTGTGAATTCAGACTTATACATAAAGTTATTTTCCACTGTGCAGCAACAGAATTCCACTCTTCTCCTTACCTGCGGTACAGAGGTTCAATTGTCACATGTACAAGCTGGCAAAGGGCAATTGCAATAGGCTTGTGTGAAGTAGCATAAAATGGAGGCATCTGATCCATAATACTTTGTGCATGCTGCCAATCACCAATTTTCAATAAAGCTTCCAATAAACCAAGCTTTTGATTATCAGGAGGCTGCAAGATAGAAAACAACGAAGGTGTATATACATAAAGCCTTCTTAATATTTATTCCAAAGCAGCAAATAGCTGTAATCCACAGCCAGAGAAAAAAACCCTAGTATTTCTACTGTATAATAAAAAACCATAAAATAAAGGAAAAATACACAAAATAAGAACTTAGTGGATTTAAAAGAGGACAAGAGCTTTAAGTTGTATGTACCTGTCTGCTTCAAACAAACTTAAAATCGTTTAATAACAATTATGTTTAGTTTAAAATAATTTAAATTAATTTTATTGGAAAGGAATCTGTTCAAACACACCTTTTCAGTTTTCTCTTCTTCTTTTTCTTTTTCTTTCTCTTTTTCTTCAGTCTTTTCAGAGGATAAGACTACCATTGTAAGTTTTCTGACAATTTGCTTAGCTTCCACTATCTCTCGCTTGTGTTCCTCAATGATGGCATTATCCCCTGGAAGAAGCTAAAAAGCCAGAAGAAGCATTATCCATGAACATCAAAGTGACCCGCTGCTACTTTTGATCAATCAAGCTCAAAGCAGAAGTTTGTCCTTCCTTTGTACTAATCAGATAAACTTACTCCACGAAAGATTCTTTTCCTTGCTACCACCATCCCAACAAGGAAACACACTATTAACCAGGGATTCATGAGAAATAATATTGTTCTACTTCCTCACCATCGTTAGTTGTGTAAGCTCCCCTTCCCCTATCCAATTTACCATTCAGCTGTAGCTATATGGTGACAATTATGCACATATTCAATGACAACATTTACAAAATTTAGTGCCTTAAAACAAAGTGAATACCCAAAATAATAAATAGATTTTCACTTGCTTATCTAAAGTGGGGGGAAAAAAAATTCATCACCAGGGAAAACCAGGAAACTTAGACACACCTATCAAATGCACATTTTTTTAAAGGAATACCATTTAAAGCTTACCAAAGCTCCTTTTTATCAGCAATGTGGGTTAAAGATATCCAACATCTGTTCCTTCAAAAACTTCTTACATTAAGAGATACCTAGTATGATAAAACCTCAGCATGGTCTTGTACTTGAGAACCATCCGGGTGAGGAATTTAACCACTCAAAAATAAAAAACTTGAATTCAATTCCTAAAAATCAAACTTCAATTGCAAATAAATTATCAAAATAAATAATCATGTAAGTCATGACCTCATTGATATGTTAATCTTCTCTGTTTTTTTTAAAAAAGGAAACATTTTTACTGTTTTTCTCCTGTCAGTTTGGGAGGAGAAAGGACAGACTAAGTACCACCTTCTTCAGAGAAGAGAGTACAGTTCCTCAATTTCATAGAAACTTGGGGAAGAAAGAATCCCATTTGGAAAGGTAAAAAGTTCAAAGAGCTACTCTTTTCTCATGTGAAAACACAGGTAACCTACTAAGGTTCACCAAGAAATACCTAGTGTGGAATTTCAAGGGGTAAATCATATCTTCACAATGCAATACATACTACATATGGCTGTGTGTATACATAAACGAATAGAAAACAGTTCTTTCAGGCTTGTAAGGGGCAGGGAGAACTTTCCTGATATGAATAATAATCCTGACAGCTGCTGTTGTAAAAGAGCTGCAAAATACACACTACTTAAGACTCAACACACTAATTTTTTTCTTGAAACTCCCATAGCAAGTTAAATTAAGCTTCAGCTGAAATTAGAAAAAAAATGCCATCCCAAACATGCAAAGACAAAGAGACCAGAGATATTCTGAAAGGAAAGGAGATAAAAACAAGACTGAGAATTAACATGATAGTGAACAGTACAAATGAATGCAGGGACCATTCTGTTATGTCATCAGACAGCTTGCCCATACCTATGCGAGTCCAAGTTGAGATTGCACAGGCAATTGTAATTGCAAGTCTGAGCATTTTTTTTGCAAGCTTATAAACATTCCTTAACAAACTAGCATTATTATCACGCATGCCTTCCCTCCATACCAATTACTTAAGACATACACTCCTACTTTTGCTCCACCAGACACATTTTTAGCCAAAGAACTCCTATGAAGCCAGAGACAGTGACTGACGAGTCAGATTGTGACTAATGCTATTAACTGCAATGCAAACTAAATGTCAGGACTACACTCCAAAATTTCCACAGCTGTAACTAGATCTCATTTCTTTCATTTCAGTGGAAAAGTTAAGAATCTTAAAATACCTACAGATATTCTGCAATTAAAAATTCATGTATAATGTAAAGTTATTTTGATAACTGTGACATTCTGTTTACCATCTGTCAAATCAATATATTGGCTGGTTGACAAGACTGTCAGACTGGAGAGGTTAGGTCTGATTAAAAATCAACAAGTACACACATTTTCCTCTTTCAACCTAACAAATAGTTCAGAGTCTTATAAATGGAATGAGAGGTCTATTCAGGAATATATGAGGGCTGTTTGGTTTCGTTTCTTTTTTTTTTTTTTTTTTTTTTTAAAAATTATCTTATTAAACTAAACCATATTAGGAGATGACTGTCCTACCCCTTTTTTCCAAAATGGGTATTGTGAAGTGAAACACTCAAAGGGGCTAGCTCTTAAGGAAGGTTAGTCCAGCACTGAAAGCAGACATTTACCTCCAATCTCCTATTCAGGCAGGAGGTAAACAATCTGGAGGATGCTACACAGATAATTCAAAGAAAGTGTATCAGCATTCATATTTCAGTGTGTGTTTATTTGAATATGAACAATTAGAAAGTGCTGGAAATTTTAATAGATATTAAATATGTACATATACAGATATCACACAGTATTGTCCTGAATCTGAAGCTTTAAGAATGAGGTAAAATATCTAGCTTTCTTTTTAAAATTTTCTTAGTTTTGGCATTTGACCAAGCGGAGTCACTTACATGAACATAAAGGTCTTCCAAATCAATGAGATTATGTTGCAAAAGGACAGCAGCAACTCTGTATAAGGAGGAAGGTGTCTCACCACTTGGATCCTAAAAAGACAAAATTGAAATTTTAAGAAAAAAGCAACCAATGCAGAAGGTCATGAAACTGAAAAGAAACTACTCAGTTCAGATGAAACATTAACCCATAAGTTCTCTTTGTTATATTATAAAGGCACTAGGACTTAACTGTGTTAAACAATCAGAAATTTTAGAAACAAACACATTAAATCTTCACACCTTATGGCACTTGTATGCAATTCCTAATCACATATTTAAAAGAACTACCTACCATGACTCCCATGTAAACATGCTCTTCACTCATGGAGACAAATCTTTTGTTTATAAGGAACAACCCCTTCATTAATGCCAGTCCTTATAAAACTATGCAAGTTTAAATCAAAGGTAAAGATTGTTTTCAGCTGTCTTTAAAAATTCAAAGTATTCTCCTCTAAAATATATTAGGCTTCCAGTCAAATAATGAAATCATTGCTTTCAATACAGGAATTATACAACTTAGAAATTAGTTTATACAAAAAAACCACAGCAAAAAATAAAAAAAAAAAAACACTGACTGCAGTTCAATAGTACGCACAACCAACCACTAAAACCAAAAATTAAGAATGGAAATACACTACCTGATAAAATTTGAACTTGAACCCAAGGATATGGCATAGAGTTTGGGGTTCACACATGTACATGTAAGACTCTATCAGTGGTACGAAGAAGTCATCAAATTCAGGCCTGCACTCATAGACTTCTAGGATTATATCCAAAACTCTGTTAGGATCAAGGTTAAAACAACCTAGTGGAGAAGAACGGAGTAGAAAAAGCTTAACACTGCTTTATGTCATCTTCATTCTGTTACTAAACTATAAATGTATTTATTTTGAAAATTAATTATTTTCAGTTTAAATTGAGCCTGAATTTATCTACAGAAAAATAGTCTAGATCATCTGTAAATACAGTACCGATTATTTTGACTTATGTTGAATACTGAACTAGACAAAGATACTAAACACCACTTCCAATTCAGATTATAGAGAAACTGGAAATTACCATCTTAAGGTGAACATTCAATAAGCAGAACCCCAACCTCAATACTACCACAGTGCTAGAAAATGCACGCACTGCTTCCTCTCGCCCTGTACGAGCACACATGACATGTAGTCACATAGATCTGCCAGCTGGAAATAATTTTACACCCAAAAAATTTTTCAGGTTTGACCTAGACCCTCATACACCTGGTTGTACTGACCTGTGTATTAGTGCTGGCATTAGGGAGTTTGTTTATTTTGAGGGGAACAAGAGCAAGGATATAGATCAGGTAAGCTGACGTTATCATGCCTGTATTTACTACATAAGCTTTTCCACCAAAACTCCAGGAGACATGGTTGAGACAGAAGTATTACTTTATCAAAAAAATCCCCAACTACACTATTTCACTATGTCAAGGCATACCCGCTATGCAGATAAATAATTGCATCAGTCTTCCCTTCTGAAAAGCCATTTCCATCACACCACAACCTACTGCAAGTCAGTACTTCAAAATTAATGACAATTTATAGGAAGTCTATTTGCAATTCCTAAAATTCCATAATACAAAAATGTTTCGTTATAGAATTCCTCAAACTTAGTCTGTATTTTTTACATTAATAAGTAGCAAAACTGTCCTATTCTCTAGCTCTCTTCCAAAAGTTACTTTAACAGGGATTCGTCAGTCTCAGGCAAAATTCTAAGTGAAAAATTATCTTTTATAAAATAGTAGCCATTTGACCATCACTGCACTGGCACCATGTGAAAAAGGCATGGTGCAAGCATCAAACATGGTATAAAAAAAAAAAAAAAAAAAAGTGTTTAAGACATGGGGAATTACAGATATTTCCTGTTAATAACATTTTATGCACTTTGACTGTGACATTCAGTAACCAACACTCAACTTGGTATTACACACAAATCAGAAACAAAACTAGATAAAGCAAAAACATTTACTACTACTCATCTCTCTTCATAACCAATCACTTGTTCAACTTCTTTAAGACTAAAAGAATATTCATGCATTGAACCAAGTACCTTAAAATAGCAAAACACGTTAATTTGTTATGCTCCAATCTGCCTGCTAAGAGATGACAAGCGCCTCCTCAAAAAATACTGCTGGAATGAACTGAAATCACAGCATGCATATTTGAGACTATGTCACAAATTCAGTATGGAAATAAAGTTTAACTACACAACATTCCCAAAATTAATTTTGCCACAGAAACAGGAACTCCAGATATCATAATCCTATCCAAGGTGATCTACCAATACATGTTGCTATCGCTCTACACTGCTGCATGACAAATTAATTGATGCACAGATTACCTCAAACAGAAATCTAAACTCTCTGAAAGTCATAGACTGTGTAAGAAAACCAGTGCTCATATTACTTCGAATTCCTTACCTATTAAAGATTTGATATTTTCAAGGATTAAATCACTAGTGATATTTCCAGATAAGTCTTGCCCCAGTTCTGCAATAAGCTTTGCATAACCTTCATTCTCTTCTCTTAACAAATTAAACTTCTGTTGCTTGTAACTGTAAAGAAACAGAAATTAAACACCATTGTGTAACATGTCCACAGAGAAGCTTATTTATGCTCTTATCAATATTAAATTCATTATATAAAATGATCATTTTGAACACATTTTTTAAAGAACTTGGAATTTACTTGGGTTCTTGCAAAAAATACAGAATGGTACAATGAACAGCTGCAAGCTAAGGAGGATTCTTCAAACAAATCCAGCTCTTATTTCAAATGCAGACCATTTAAAAGCAAGATTATGCTTATACTTCACTGTAAAGCTTGTTTTTACACACTATGCTGGAGAAAAGCCCTATAACGGCCCGTGCTTAAGGACCTATTCTAGTTTCAAGTAGTGTTCTTTGAAACTGAGAATGAAACACTGGATACACAAAAAAGGACTACACCACAAAAACATTCTGTGTTGACAAAACTAACATGTATATATTTGCCTATTTATGAAGACAAATGCCTATGCTTAACTGATGCAACAGCAATAATTTTCTTATACTTTGTACATTCACAAATAAAATTAAATATCAAGTATTTAATCTGCAATACGGAATCACTGTAGCAAAAGCCACAGCAATAGGTAATATTAAAAGAGATTTTGCATTTCTCAAGAGTTGGAAAACATAAGAGGTGCTAATGAGGTTCTTTTGTCAATGACAAGTTAAAGCACAACAAAACATTTCCTTAAGAAAACTGAGTGTTTTATTTAAAAAGCATTAGACATGGTTAGAAAACACTGTTAACAGACTAACTACCACTGCTCCTCCCCACTCACTCCCCAAACCATCCTTGCCCCAAAACTTACAATAGTTTTGTCTTTATTTTAACAGATTTCTGATTGAACTGTTGAGATTGCTTGATAAGTCCTAGTGACTCCAGTGTCTCTGGATCTAAACGCTCCTTTAGGACAGTGTCTGATACAAGATACTAAAAAACATCAAAAACATACATCAAATTTCTCAAAGACCTAGAAACCATCCAATTATTACTTGATGCTACACAGGCATTCTGACCACAGAAAAAAAAGTTCAAATATAATGATACCATGATATTAATTGCATTCTGCTTCAAACACAGAAGTGACCAAAACTGAGAAACTATTTAACCAAAAATCAGATTTCACAGTAGTAGATTTTACACACAAGAGCACCTTGAAGAAACAAGGCCTAGAAACTAATTGGTAGTTACAAAGTACACACCACATAGCATTTAGTGATACTATTACAAATAACTGTCTATTTACAAAGCTTATACCCATTCACTCCCATATTCTGAGCTCAATTTGCTTACAATTCATGCTTATTCCATGTGGTTAGGAATGCCACTTCTAAACACAGAGGAAACTGCATAAGGGAGAAGTCCGATTCAAAACATACTTCAGAAGCAAAATTTCTGTTAAACTGACAGAAGGGAAAACTTAAGTTCCCTCAAAACTCTAAAGAATTCAAGGGACAATAATACTTTATTACTCTACCATAATGCTTTGAAGATGCATTTTTTAATTATTTGGGAACATTAAAACATTCTAATAGTCTTTTCTTTAAACATAAAGAAAAAGAAAAACAAAGAAAATAAAAGAGGAGTAAGCTTCACAAGTCTCCTGTTAGCTTACACTTTAACTAAAAGGCTTTAAGTGCAACTTACCAAACAGGCCAATACCAGCTGAGTAAAATGATCCCTCTTACTTTTTTCTTCTAAACAACTTGTTTCAATATCTAGTGTAAAAAGGATGGGGAAAAAAAAAAGGAAAAAAAAATCATTACTATTGGAATTTCAAAGGTTTCTTCTTTGTAACTATTCTGATAAATGCTAGTGATAAAAAACCCTGCTTTGCACTGTTAACATGTTAGCTTCTTGCCCTTTTCCATGTACTCATCCACCTTGAGGTCCACATAAGATTTTGATAACTATTCTGACACATGCACAAATCTCATGCAAAGGTGACACATAACCAGAGGAATGCCATAGTATTTTTTCTTGAACTTCTTTCTAAGGTTTACGGCAAGCATTAAGAACAGTAACAAGCACAACAGAGCAGCAACATGGATCACTGAGAAGAAAGAACTGTGTGTTCCTAGCCTTAATGTAATGTTCTAGTCCCTTTTCCTGTGTCTTGAGTAGGTACCATTTACTGCCTGGTCTGCAGTGTTTTACTAGCTAGGATTCTGTATATCCTCTCTTTCTTGTATTGTCAACTACCAAACAAAATTCATTAATTCCCTCCTATGGGAAGATAGGCCATAAAACAATGGCCAAGGAAGTTCATCTGGCTAAAATAGTTAAGTGCAGCATATCATTACAGGAAGTGAGGAGCTGGGCCTTCTTTGTCCCAGAGTTTGAAATGTAGGTCCTTAACCATAATGTTTCTCTGCTACTAGTGGAGGCACAGCATTTGGCCATGTACTAATTTGAAGAGAAGGAGAAAAAAAAAAAAAAGAATTAAAATGTTAAAAACATGTGAAAGAGCTTGGGGTCAACATTACAATATAAAAATCTTGAAATTATTAATGGAGCAATAAGTACACATCTTAAAGCCTGCTTGGCTGACAGATCATAAATTGGCAAGTGATGCCATTTGCTTTTAGATTTCTGGACAATTTGTAGAAGCTACATTTCACTAACAGCAACTCTACAGATAAAAATATTCTACAGAACACATTCTGAGAACAGAGGATCTATCTACCAGTAAGTCAACTTTTACTTAAAATACTTATAACAATAACACTAAGTCACTGATTTCATTAGCTAACATCCAGCATTCTTAGAAGCTAGCTCCTTTAACTGTTCTTGGTAGATCAGTTTCCACTGCCTTTAATGCGCAAATTTTTGGAAACGATAACAGATTCAGATACACTGAAGAAGAATCAATGCGTATGTTGTAAAGTTAAGTCATGCTTTAGAGATTTAATGACATCTCCTGAGAAGCTAACAGGCAAATGGACAAAGCATATATTTCTCCATATCTGCTGCAAAGCGAAAAGGAACACAACTTACCTAATATGCAGAATACATCAGCTAGGATGGAAGGCATGTCTTCCCGAAATTCCTAAAAAGGAAACAGATCACATTTAGTGAACACAAATTCCGGTATTTACACTTAAAATTCTTATTCCATAACACTTCGTCATAAAGTTAAGTTCAGACTAGTCAAGAACACATTGTTATTACTAATTATACTGGTAATTAATTCAGATTGATTAATAATGAAGAGGTCCGATTACTGACTAATATCTAACATAAGTGTTATACTAATTATTGATATGTAATGAAAAAACATAACATTTTAATGTAATTTTTAAAAGTACCTAATGCCAGGGATAAACCCCTCTAATTACTGCCTCCATTTCTCTAGGACAATGGACTGGACGCCCTGTCTAAGGACCACCACTAGCCTATACAGTAAACTGTACTTCCTCAGGCATCAAACAAATCACAATTTCCTAGAGCAACCAAAGATCAAACATTATCACATGCTACCCCAACAGTAACTTGCTTCTCACAAACTCAATGCAGAAGTCAAAACCTAAAAAGGCTTATCCTAGCACAGATTACTGCACAGTGTACTTTTCCTTTATGTTCTTCTATACATATCTAAGCAGCAATCTAAGAAGTTGCAAGCAATAAGAACTCATTTTAAGAAGATGTTTTAAAATTTATTTCCTTCAGATTTTTATTTTTTTATTAATATCTAGTAACCATAGTTTAAAGAAAAACACTGTTTTCCCTACTTTATTTACTTGAAGAATTTTGAGAAAAAACTTTTTCAAACACAAAATAAGCCTAATGCATTATTTTTAAAGACTTAGATACCTCTATAGTGAAATGGCAGACACACACATTGTTACAGTAAGAAAGATGTAAATTATAAAAGCCAGTAGGTGGCATTACAGACGTGCTGCATCAGCAACTAAAATCTATTCTTAGCATTTATTAAAAACTTCAGTCTTCAAATATTCTTAAAAAATTGTTTAGTTTTTAATTTATGCTAAAATGGATTTATCTATTCCTCACCACAACAAGCACAGGGAAAAAACAAAATGCTAACAGACTATATTTATTTCAAGTAAACACAAATAATGGACTTGATAGTAAGACTACATCTAAACATGAAAGAAAATGTCTGTTCAATATTATCCTGCTTGGTTTTCATTTAGACTTGTATAACAAACCGAAAATTTACTAACTGTGCAATTATTACTAAAATATACTTACTATGACATCACCAAGAACATTAGAAGCTTGATCATGCTTTAAGCTTCCTCTGACAACATGGTATGCAAGTTCATACAAAGCTTGCTGGATATCTGTTGAAACAAAACAGACGATTATGGAATATGTTAGGTTATCCTTGGTCTAACTTTTAAAGTAATTTTTACAATAATGCTGTAAACTTCAGACACTCTGCAAATAGAGGATATGCTTTCTCTTGAGAGGGATTACTTTATTACTGCTGACAGATTAAATCTGAGCATCAATATCTAAGATTTCACACAAGCAGAGAATAAAAGGTGATCTATTTTCCCTGAAGAGTTTATGGAATAACAGTAAGATGGAATGAAAAACTACACTCCTGCATATAACAACTTAAGTCTTGGCAGTTGGTTTAACAAAGACACCTTTAACTATAATTTATATAAATATAATTTTATATATATATATGCCTATATATAAAATATAACACAAAGAAGACATTCCATTACTTTCTTAACTATATCTCACCTCAGATATGCTTTCAAAATAATATTTCTCTAGGAGAAAGTAAAATTTAACCAGAGAAAAACACTTAACAAGGATTTTTTTTATTTTTTATTTTTTTTTAAGAGAAGTCTCCTGTAACTGAAGAATGCTGTTTTATAAAAGCTTATACAAAGCCGAAAAAAATAAACAGAGGTATTACATTTGAGGAAAATCTTGTAGTGTTAAACATACTGGTTGCAAAACAAGCTATGGTAAACTTTGAAGGAATTGTTCTTACGTAGTACACCACAAAGTTGCTATAATTTTTAGTATATGAAAAATAAACCCCCATGCTTCCATTCCTGCACTTGTACCATGTGGTTTGCTCAAAAAACAACATTTGCAATGGGTATGAGTTACAGACCTTGATGATTTTACCTATTGCACTGCAGGTAAACACTAATTGCTGAATATAGCAGGATTGGTTCAGACATCAATTCAAAGTAAAACAACTCTACTACTTTGAAGGCCAATTCAAGACAACAGTTTTGTGCGCTACCCAATTTAACAAATTACGATGAACACAAGCCAGCCATAAACACAGCCTCAGATGCCCCTGCAAGTGGCTGCCCACATTGAAGAATTGTCTCCATAAGCTTGTGGAATATCAGACATCAATAAAAGTCATTCTGGAACTAAATGGCAGAAATACAAGCGCCAGTGCAGTTTTCAGAACTGAATCCAGGTCACATGGACTCAAACAAATTCTCAGCAGCTGGCATCTCTGTACTGCATTCTAGATAATCCGTATTTTCAGGGTTTTTTCCATCACAAGAAAGACTTCAACTATTTCTACCATCTATTAATTATTCCAGTAAAACCACTGGAGTATCTCTCTAGTCACTCCCACTGGACCTTTTAGATTCTGACAGTAAAAACAAAAAGAAAACAGCATATAGAAATCAAACTCTGTCTAGAGCAGAGAACACCTGGTAGTCTTTCTTCAAAAACTTAAACAAAGCAAAATCAGTATTCCTGAACAATAAATTCTTGTTACTTAATATAACTTTTAATTTACATTGATATGGTTTTGGTTTTTTCTTTTCTACTATCTCGGTCACCGTAACGGAATGCTCCAAGCAGATACATGCAGAAGTATCATGATCAACTGTTTCTAGGTTGTTGGGTTTTTTTATTTAGACAACCAAAACCAGGTGACTTACCTCTGAAAACCATATTTTCATGGCTTTTGTTTTCACTGAGAGTGCGACATAGTTGCACACTGAAATAAAAGAAATATATAAAAAAAGAAAACACATAAAGAGATTAGCATAAGCACACAAGTGTTTTGGGGCTTTTTTTGTTTTTCTGGCTAAAATACCTGTAAATATGGACAGTTCAAATGGTTGACTATTTCTTAAATTTCATGAACAGTATTTCACAGAAGTTACACACCAAAGAAATACAAGAATCCCAATAGATCTCAAACACCATATACACGAAAATATTTCCTTCCTAGCATTACATATGCTTACATACAGGTAAATGAGAACATTAGGCAAATTTGGTAAGTGAAAAGAGGCAGGGAAATGCTAGCATCAACCTAATGCTGTTAGCCAGTGAAGAAATGCTTCTCATAGAAACACTATGACTATGATTGTTATCAAACTCTGGTCTGTAAAATATTTTTAACATTAAAGCTTATGCATTATTTCCTGATGCAATATTTTATCAACTGTAAGGCAAAACAATTCTAGACACTAAGGGAATCCACCATAGGATGCAAAGACCTGTCACTTTACCTTGTCATTAGTCACTGCTGAGGCTTCCCCAATCAAATTAGCCATAGGTAAAGAGTAATGTACACACCGCTCCATGAAATAAGCCGTGTGCTACAAAATAAATACTGGAACAGTAGGCTTTTCCACTACACTGACAGCTTAGAAATGGACATGTTTCCATGCTACACACATTTTCCTTCTCTACGACTACTGTAACCCCAACCTGAGACTTCAAAAGCACTTTCACATTTAAAAGCAACATTGTCTTAAAAAACAGTTGTGGATTTGCCTATAATATAACCAACAACAATTAATATGTTAAGAACCTTCTTCACACTTGCAAATTTTCAATCAAAAGATTCCTTTATTTTTCATCAGAAGTTTTCATACGCAGAGACTGAAAACCAGAGCTACATCTATTCCTACTTAAGATGGCAAGACTACAGGTTCCTCTGGGAGTGATTTATCAGCATCTTCTCAAATAAGGCAGGCATGTACACTTATTAGAGAGCCTTAGAATGAAAATGAAACAGTAAAAAAGGATTCTGTAGCAATCCATTGCTTATTCTCTTTGTATCTTATGCAGATTATTACCTCTCTAGCAGAACTAAACAGCTGTTCCAGCAATCAAAGGACTATAATTAGCCAATATAAGGTATATGCACCCTTTAAAGACCAGTGGAAAACAGGAAATTCCATATGGAAAGTAATCAGCAGAAATATGCAAGCTCAGCAAAAAGCAATGGAATAGCTAAGATGTTCAAAATGCTACTGAATAGCCAGAACTGAGATGGCATAATAGGGGAATACATATTTAACCTTATTTTTCATGAATGGTTAAGTCCACTTTTTTTAAAGAACAGAATTTTTTTTTCTCAGCTGGCCCCAAAAAGTGTATCAGTTTGTTTTAAATCAGGTTTTCCTAAGTGTTAATTACTACTCCTCAATTAATAAGTTACTCTATAAGCATTCATTTGTAAGCTCTGTATACAAACAACAGTACAGTGAAACAACTGATTCCCAAAATTATCTACAGAGATACACACTTTGACCCCTATGTCCTTAGGTGATATCATCAGCCAGGTTACATGAGCAACAACCTGGCTGCTTGGATTGACGAGTTCACATATGTACATCTTAATATAAAATAGAATTATAACCTCTTCCAATTCTCTTCCAGCGATACCAAAATAGTGCTACAACTTCATATTCTTTTAAGACAGAAATCCATTTAATAAATGGAGCTATTTAAGATCAGTCTGTAAAGCATCTTACTTGGTAATTAAAACTTCCTAAATTATTAAATCAGATAAAAGTAAAATTTTCTTTTTGTGAAACTTGACACGGAAGAATTTTGGTAGTAGAAAGAAATGTTTGTATTACTCTTTGGATGTAAATTAATAATTGTGCTTATATTCTTTTGTACAGGTACTCCATCTCCAAAGGAGGATGACATTTTCTGAAGGTGCAGTCCAGCAGTACAGCTGAGCAAATGATTTAATGGCTTGTTGCTGCAGAAATGGACACGTTCATTGGTAACTTCCTGCCTTCCTGGCCACACAGTTCTAGTCCTCATGTCAGTTAAATCAGTTGAACTGTCAAACCTGGCAGAAAATTGGTCAAAAAACAAGCCTCTGTCAACTGCGCAAGTTGAAGCAGCTTACCAAGAGATCAGATAAACACCAGAGAGCACCTTGCTGAATAAGGATGCAGAAGAAGCCCTCCCCCTCCAGAAGCTACAAACTGGAGATTAGGACATCTAGTCCCAACTGAGTGCATCATGAATTAAAACACTTGCGCATTCATAAAAATAAAATTGTCAATATTACTACAGTTAATCAACTCAGAAAAAAGCTACACCACTTTCTCACTTAAACAACATGAGGGATTTTTCTTTGTCCTTGCATCATTCACATCAAAATATGTTGAACCTGCATGCTAACTTGTTAACTGTTTCAGCACAATTCAAAGCCAAGGAGGGCTCCTTCACTACAAAACGGAGAATCTGGGTGAAGTGGCATTTTATACAGATAACCTTTATGTTCCCTATTCCCTACTTCAGTACATTTTTCTTCATGCACGGGTAGGATCATTACTACAACTGCATCTGTTTTTAAACAGATGAACAAAACCAAATATAACAAAAACAGTGAATATCAAGAAGTACTTCTCAAAGTGGTCCCCGCATTTGAAACTGCACAGATCTCTAGTCACAAGAAAAAAACCAAAAGTGCATGGAAGAATTAAAACAAGGGCATTTAAAAAAAAAACCCAAAACAGTTAGCACACAGTACACTCTCGTCCAAGCCAACACATTAACAGAAAACTGACAAACGGGCTAACAGCCCCCTGAAACAGAGCACAGCGAGCCTGCCACGTTATGATTGCTTAAAATGGATACGCAGGAGGCCCTCACAGGGAAAGCTCCGAGGACACCGGGATCGATTTGGGAAGCTGTACCCAGACCCCTCGGCACACAGCGGTTACCCCGTAGGACGAGCAGGAATGACGAGCCGATCCTACCCTGCCAGAACCATGGGACACAGCACTAGGCCCCTCGGCAGAAGTGGGAGAGGGGCCGAGAGCTCCGCCAGAGGGGTCGACACCGCGGTGCCAGCGAAGCAAGAACAGCTCGGGCCCCGCATGACTGGCGGCGGCTAAAAAGGCGCCTGTTGCCCAAAGAACCCGGCCCAGCAGCACGAGCGGGGCGGCAGCGCCAGGCCTGACCCTAAGCTTGCTCGGCGAGGCCGTTAGCCGCGGCGGGGCCGGACTGGGAGTCGGCCTGGGCCATCGCCTCCCTCTGGGCCCCAGCCCTGCGTCCCGAGGCCCCAGCAGCAAGGACGCGGCCTGAGCGACGCCCTACCCGCCCCCTCCCACCTCTCGGCGCACTCCCTCACACACCCCCGGCCAGCGAGGCCCAGACCCCCACCGGCCGCCCCTGCCGCGGCCTCGCACTTACAACTCGCTCTTGCCCCCTTTCTCCCAGTTCTTTATCCACTCGACAGGGAGCAGCGCGGCCATCTTCCCCGTGTGGCGCCGAGGCCCGGATGGTGCTGAGGGGCCCCGGGTCAGAGGGAGCGCAACGGCCGTGAGGCACGACGGGAACGAATGCGCCGGGCCCTGGCGACAACGCGCGCCGTTACCCCCGCCCACCGTTCCATTGCCCCGCCTCCCCTTGCCAACGGCCCCTGGCCCCGCCTCCCCCGCCCCGCGCTCTCGGCCCAGCGTTCTCTCGCCCCGCCTCCCTCGCCCCGCCTTCCGTGGCGTCCGCGCTCCGGCCCCGCCGCAGCCCCGCCCGACGCCCTCACACCAGGCGGGACGAGGCGGGGCGGGCGCGGCGCTACTCAGCAGCCCGCTGAGAATCCCGGCAAGCGTCCTGGCACGGCCTCCCGGCAGACCTGCGGGCTCCCGCCCTTAAAGCCCCCACCTGGCTGCTCACCCCACAGGGCTGTTTGTCTTTCTGCAAGCAAGGATTTTTACAAATACGGAAACACGCCAAGAGGGCTGGGCTGTGTTGGGGGTGCGTGTGTGGCACGGAATCGTGGGATTGTGGAATGGTTTGGGTTGGAAGGGGCCTAAAGCTCGTGCAGTTCCACCCCCTGCCGTGGACAGGGACACTGGGGCAGGGTGCTCCAGGCCCCATCCAGCCTGGCCTGGAACACCTCCAGGGAGGGGACATCCACAACAAATGTCCTTCACGAGTTATGTTTGACGGTCAGGAACAGCTTAAAACTGTCCTGGTGCTTCTCAAAGCTTGAGCTGACAATTCAGATTCCAGCATTGCCATTTAGAAACAGCAAGAGTTGGGTCCTATAAAGGCAGAAAGGCTCTGTTCTTTCCCCATTCTGCATCACTGTTCGCCAAAAGCACAGCGAAAAGGCCAGCTGTGTGCAACTGTCTGGCTGCAGAGAGTTGTTTATGGGTTAGCGTTAACGGGGGGGCAGAAGCAGATGGCACGTGTGTGTCCTTGATCCACCACTCTGCTAAGAAAGAAAAGCTGAAAACACAACCCTTTTTGTATGTCACCTTCCCTGTGGTCTGGCTCTGACAGGAGCAGAGAGCCATGTAGCCCTAATATAGTGTTCTATTATGTTCATATTTTAGTTAGCAACCACAATAATTAATGACATGAGTAGATTTTCAAAGATGTTAAACATGCAGTTAGGACCATAAGAAGATTTTGCAAATGTAGATCAGATGCCAGGCTCCTGTTGCTTTCAGTGGCTCTCTCAGCGCTATCTGGGTTCACTACATTTTATCTCCCAGGCACTCAACTGCAACTTTAAACCTCCAAATATATTTGGATGTATGAATCTTAGAGTACATACACTTAAAATATCATTAAAGTGTGATACAGCTTTTAAAGGATGAGAGGTTTAAGTGGTTTATGGTTTCTAAATCTTCACAGTGAATGTCACCAAAAGGAATTTTAGAAAACCTGTAGATGTTGTAGATGCACTATTCAACAGTGATTCAGTAAAAGAGTATTTTATTATTGTAAAAGTTGGATTATTAATTAAATAGCTTATTTAATACTTAAGTAATTATGAAAGAATTAGGCCTGAGATTAAACTATAGTCAATTATTGTAAAACAATTTTACTAAGTCAGCATTACTATGTTTTCTGTATTGCCTGCACATTTAATTTATACTAATGAAATGTTATAGTTAGATTTTCGTGAACTGCAGAATTTCACAGTAAATGAAATGCATTAGCTGGGGGTGGTGATATGCTGTGATTCTTTTGTGTGGTAGATACTTTATAAGTTATTTACAATCCATTTAGAGCCTGTTCTTGTGAACATTTATGCTGATGAGTAATTTTACCTGCAAAGACTTGTACAGATTACTAAAGTTTTTCTCTTATATAAAGGTTTGCAAAGTCATGTCATAGTATATTACTTTTTTATATGTAAATGTATTGATTTGTACCTCAGAATTATTTAGACTTTTCAACACATTGCCATTCTTTGTACCAAATTATTTTTTTTTGGGGGGGGTTAATAAAAATAATTAAGACTACTAAATAAGCATATGTAGTAGAATAGTTTTCTCGTAATTCTATGTGACATGCAGTCTTTTCTCAAAAATTATCATCAAATGAAGGACTCTATATTTCCAACTTCATATTTAGAGCCACAGCATAACAAAAGAGGAAGGAAAAGCATGTAAAAAATTATAACTACAAATGAAAAATGCTTGAGTTTTAGAGATACATTTGTTCTAGACTCAGTTTGCTTGCTGTTATTCTATTAACTTTACTTACACAGTTTAAGATTGATAGGAGGGGGAAAACCCAGATGTACCTCTTATAAAGGACCTAAATGAAGTTGTTTAGCACTTGGCTAAAATGTATTTTAGGAATTCTTTCAGAGAGAACTTAGCTATTAGACACTTCCAATGAGCTATTATATAAATAAATATATATATTCATATCAGCCCTTTACATTTTTTATGGCTGTCATATTCATAGAATCATAGACTACTTTTAGGTTGGAAGGGACTTTTGGTGGTCCTGTGCTCCAAAGCCCTGCTTGAAGCAAGGTCTAAAAAGTTCAGTCAGGTTGCCCAGTGCATTATCTCACAGAACTGTCAATACTTTCAAGGAGGTGATTTCACTTTCCCACTTTTTGAGCACCAAAGTATTCTTTCCTTGAGCCAAACTGGAATTTTCCTTGCTGGAGCCCATGTCTGCTGTGGGAAGAGTCTGATTCCACAATATTTCTATAGCACTATAGAGAGCATTATGTGATAGGATTTATAAAAAATATGCTCTACTTATCAAAGTTGCAGCATATATAACTTCTGAAACAGATATACTCACACATTGTAATAAATTGATACAGCCAAAGCTAAAACACGTATGTACCAGTTCCTCTTCAGATTAATATATTATTTACACAGAGTAGACTTCATTCCTAGGCTATAAAATCATTATTTTGTCTTATCCTTGCTTATGTGGTGGACTTCTTTCTTGCTTAGTACTACCTAGTGTTACCTGTATTGTGAGGGGTTCCTAGGAGAAAAAGCAATATCTATATTTTAGTTCTATAGAACAGCGCTTTTAGTTTCTTCTTTATCTTTTAATGAAGCTTTCATGTGCTAGAAAATGTGTCATGGGCATCCTAAGATTCCTACAAATGAATCAGAGACTCTTGTTAAAATCTAGGGTGGCTTTTTGTTTCCTTCTAAATGTTGACATTTACCTTTCTAAACATTAGGATAAAATGAACTTTGGAAAAGAGGGAAAAATGATGATGAC
Source organism: Geococcyx californianus (assembly GCA_013389885.1). NCBI lineage: Eukaryota > Metazoa > Chordata > Aves > Cuculiformes > Neomorphidae > Geococcyx > Geococcyx californianus. The sequence continues at coordinate 9,407 of VWPV01018463.1, read as the reverse complement.
TCCAAAGGCATGGTATGTCACACTGCACTCTTAAGTCACTTGTTGTGCTTCCTGCCTAAATAAAGAAGCAATCTGAATGTTTTGTCCTTACTATATTAAAGAAAATGCCTACCTTTGGCACTATGGTAACAGCTGTATAGCAGTAGGAAGCTATTAGCTTCATGGCAAATACAAGGTTTTCAAGGGTGTAGTATATTATCCAGCAAATACATAGTTAGAAAAAAATTATTGCTAATTTCAACTTACAAAGATGTATTTATTCTTGGCTTTCTAAATAAATACTACAGGCACTGATTAGGAGAGCTGGAAGTGTAAGGAAGCAGAAGGAATGAAACATCCAACAGCTCATTTCTTCTGTATTAACTGTGAATTCATGCAACAAGACATAACTTTATTATCTACTCCGAGGGGTGAACAACTGAGTGCTTTACTTTTCTTGCTTAGACATTTGTAAGAATGACTAGTGGAAATAAAATGTCCCTTATTATTTGGCTTTTATATCATGTCCATGTAAGAATTAATTGCTCTGAGTGCTTTTTTTTTTCCTAATAGGTCATTGTTTGATGATATTTCTTGTTCTTTTATCTGGGGACATTTCCTAAATTCTCACACAGAAGAAAAAGGATACAAAGAACGCATCCTTCAATATTTTCCAGATGATTTCCATTTTTAAATGCTGGTTAGGTAAATAAGAATCCTAAAGATTATCTTGTACCAGCTGTTTCTATTCAGCTAGACAGCGAAAAGGAGAAACATTCTCAGATAGTGATTGCCAAACAGATCTTACAGCTTTGGGTTTTTTTCATAGCTAAAATCAGTGTCACTTCATCACCCTGAGCTATAAAATGTACCAGATTTAGTTAAGGTCAGGGGATGTGCAAAAACAAACTGGGAAAAGTTTGCTTGTTTTCATCTTGCAGAAGCAGAGCTGTTCCAGTAAGAGTTGTTTGTTGTTTGCCTTTCTTACCCACTTTCTAACACAGACAAGGGCCAACCATCAATTTAGGTTCCATTTCCAAACACTGTTGGGCTGGAAGTGTTTTGATCAAGGTGTTGGAACAGTTACATTCATCTTAATCTGTTGGTTCTGTGTATGTTCATGCACCTGCTGGTGAAGAATGGGAGGCAGAAAGACTAATTAAGCTCCTCCACACAATCTCTGTGAAGAAAGGACTTTGTTAAAACCGGTGCTGGGAGCAATGCCTGGAGCAATGCAATTGGAACTGCTTTTGGTAGGCAATAGACCAGTTATTTGCTTGACAATATATTTAATTCTACTTCAAGTTGTATTTCTTTCTGATAAGAATGCATAGCTCTAAAGAGTGTTCATTTTTTTTTCTCATGAGCGTGAACAAGGAAAGACAAAAAAGACAAAAAGAACCCCCAAGTCCCCTGATTTTAAACCATGGAGGAATCTATAAATAGAGGAAAAAGAGAACTATTCCTTTCATTACAGTCTCACCAAATGGCAAAATGTTAGTGCAGAAGCGCAAATCTGCAAGTCAGTTACTGCTGGTATTTGTCTGAAGGATGAAGATAAGCTGTTCTAAGGAGCCCAGCTCCCAACCGGTGCTGGAACTGTTGCATGGATGATTCCTGTTTGACTGCTCTGAAGAATGAAGGCACAATGAAAAAGTAATCAATGTATTAAAAAATATTTTGTCTTCCAGTACATACACCTTCCTAGCAAGTGCCATATCAAGGTCAATCATTGGAATCTCAATATAATAGTCTGTAAAGTGTGAAAATATGGAAGAAACTAGAAATTTTGCATGTTTTGTAAGCTGAGCAGTGACATGGTCACTGGCAATGCAGTTTAGAGTCTTGCAGCATTACCTGAATCCACTAATGCAGAAAGGCAGAGTACAACTTGTAAAGCAGGTATTCCCAAACTCACAGCTCATCACTCACTTGTTTGTCTAATAGCTAGATATTCTTCATGATGGGCCTGTATCATTACAGCTCTTAGATTGCATACATTCCAGAGAAAATGATATTTGACTTAGCTACGCTATGCTGACAAAATCCCTTTGCTAACTTCAGCCCATAATTATCCTGCAGTCACACATATGAAGGGTCTGACATAGCAGCTCCTCAGCAGCAGCTGTACAGCAGCAAGGAGAGTCCAGCAGCCCATGCTGGTGTCCAAGATGCTCTACAGCATATGCTTACAGTTTATTCTCCTGCCCCTCTTCTCTGGGATGTGTCCAGAGAAGCACCAAGATGACTGCAGCCTCTGTAGAGGGTTGGCTGGGTGCTGGTGGTACAGGAAGCATATAGGGAGCCAAAATTTGCAAACAGCAGTCAGTATTTACCAATAGGTGGATAGTAACTGCAGCTTGCCAAAGATCAATATTGGCAATTATTGAAGTTGGCAGGCACTTACCCCGTGGCACATGTGAGAAAAGAAGTTTGAACACGCTAGGTACCTCATGCTAGTTTGTTGTGAGAAGTAAGGGCATTAGTGCATTGAGAAAATATGAAGGTTTGAAGGTAAAACCAAAATTCAATCAGTCAAACTGTTATCAACATAGTCCACACCCTCGTTTTGGTTTGCGTCACCCAGATACCAGGTATGTTAAAATGAAACTGTGTGGCTAGTGATAATCAAGTAAGAAAAAACCTAACCTGAACCCTCACCTAAACTTGGAGATTGCAGGCTGTAAAGAGTCACAGAAACTATTTCTGAAACTGTCAATCCTGGTTCCTCATTCTTGATACCAACATGGAGAGCAGTGTGGTTGCACATTGCCCATTATTCTCTGCTCTGCTGCTGCTTCTCATTCTGGTACTTTGATTCTAAGTGAACCTAAAGTCAGAATATACTTGGTTAAATACAACTGTCTTTTACATGTGAATATCTTTTTTAATGTTTTACTTAAGCAGCAATACAAAGCATTTAAGAATTACAGAAATGTTTGCCCAGCTAAGTTTTGGATCATCATCTTGGGTTTCCCTCAAATATAATAATTCTCAGACATCATCAATGAGATGAGAGGAAAATAAATGACCAAAGTGATCAGTTAAAAGGAACATGTTTCTTAACCATAGCATTCCTTTTCACTCCACTCGTCCTCTTTTCTCCCATAAAGATAACATGTGGAAGCATGCAGGGAATAGGGAAACATTGCCTTGAACTTCACATTTTTCTGCTTATGATATCACTGACTTATATAGTAGCTGTGTGCCAGCACTAATATTCCAGTACAAAGGAATTATGGATGGAAAACTAAGTCCAGAGTCTCAGCCTTGAATAATTATTTCTTGCATTAATCAGTTCAAACTGAATTAAAATAAATCACTAGTTGCATATTTACAATTTTCCTCTTCATTTTCCATTTATCTTTGCTCGCCTGCTCAGTGAGATGTTAAAAAGTAAACACACTGTTTGTCCCTGATATTGACAGCATGTGCAAGTGAACTTCGAAGTTGTTTCAGCTAGCAGCATACCAAAACATGTAAAGAAAATTGGGGTTTTACATGCTTAAATGCTAAGTTTCCCACAGGGCATATATTAATGGATTCAGTACTGCCACGATTATTTGATGCATTTAATTTTAATGAGAAGATATTTTATTGCATTGCCTGATCAGCAGTGGATTTGGGAGTTATAGGAAACTTCCCTGATTAACTTCCCTTCAGACTTTTCCACTACCTTCTCTAAAATTTAATGAGAATTATGTTTATCACTTTCTTGCAATGATAGAAAATGAAGAATGTCCTGTAATTGGAAATGCGATTGAAAAAGGTAATGGGTGTCGTACTCTTTCAGAAGATAGCATCAAATTTGATTTTCTGTGGACCAGCATACAAATGCAAGGCTCTTCTATTTCCATCAATTGACTGTTATCTCTTTTTCCAATGGCAGCAAGAACAGTGGATGTAATTCAAAGAAAAAACACAGCTTTCAGGCATCTGTTACTTATTAGTTATTCAAATCTCTATTGTGATATCCATGAGAAAATGTTCCTAGTTAAGGCACTGTTTTGTTATTTTTCTGCATTTGATTTTCTTTCTCTGCTGTGCCTCTAAATTCCAGCTCTGGATTGCCTAGCATTTTTCACTGTTTATTAACCTGATAGTAATGGACCAATTAATGAGTCAATGAGATGAGTTGGAAATAAGAAATTAATTTCTTAGGGAATATCTCAACACAGTTTCCCATATGAACCTCTGTGACTCATGACCCATAATTGATTAAAAAAATTGTGTCAAAGAACTGTTTGCCAAGTACAGTTTATATTTATCTGACCCAAACAGCTTGGAACTGATTGAAATTTTTAACACAATTCTGTAAAGAAAGTTTGGTATGATCTGATTTTTCATTTTTATATGAGTTGTAATGTTTTTGAATCATAGACTCATAGAGTAATTAAAGTTGGAAAGGATCTCAGGAGGCAATCTAATCCAACCTCTTGCAGGGCCAGCCACAAGGTCAGATCAAGTCGCCTGGGCCGTTATCCAGTCTCATAATGAAGCCTTCCAAGGATGGGGACTGCTCGACCATCCTTATGATTGAAAGTTTTTGCTTACCCCACTCAGAACCTCTTGTTTCCATTTATGCACATTGTCCCTTGCCCTTCCACCACACATCACCATGTAAAGCCTGCCTGCATCTTCGTGATTGCCCTCTTATAAGCACAGGAAGGTTACTGTTCGGTTCCCCAAAGTCATATCTTCTCCAGGCTAAACAAGTCCTCCCTCTCTCCTTGGCCACTCTGACCATCCTGGTGGTCAAGAAGTGCTGACCAGCACCAGCTAATTAGGGTTTTTCTTGCACTGGGGTCCCTAGAACCAGATGCAGTATTCTAGATGCGGTTTAATGAGTGCTAGGTGAAGGGGAACAACAACTCCTCTTGATCAGGAGGTCCTGTGCTCCTGTTCATACCATCCACCATGGTACTGACCACCTTTGCTACCAGTGTGCACTGATGATTCACATGTACCAAGATTCCTGGGTCCTTTTCTACAGAGCTGCTCCCCAGGCAGGTGGTCCCCAGTGGTTATCATTGCAAGATGTTATTCCTTTCGAGATGCAGGAGTTCATTTGTCCTTGTTGAATTTCATGAAGGTTTCTGTAATTTAAAGTTCTCCACATTAGTCCAAAACATATATTTAAGTATTTGGAATAGTAATTTAAAGAGAAATTTTTTATTTAATTGTTCTAGAAATTTTCATAGAAGGTACATTGTTAATCTCAAAAATATTACTAATTCCTCCTCTGGAAAGATGTTAAAAGATCATCTTTGCATGAAACAATTTGAAACATTTGGAAACTGTCCAATCTGAAAATCTACAAAATGTTCATGTTTCACCAAATACACCCTGAAACAAACCCCACAAAACCCTAAGCAGAAGGATATTGAAATCTCTGTATTTTAGCAGACAATCCCTCCAAATCCACCTTTTGGACTTCCCTTACCCAGACTTATGCACTGGTTGAAAGCTACCCTTTGTGCCTCCAAGTACTGCCCCTTCATCGAGCAAATGTGTCTTTTCAAATGAGCTGCAGCCAAAACTAACCATTCCCAGACACATCATTCCTGAGTTGACTTGTGCTTACTTTTTTAAATGACATTTTTTTAAATGAAGAGCAGCAATTTATATCAATCCTATGTATTAATATATATAAGGTAGGTTACTTTCCAGAGTGGAAGAAATGAATATGATTGCAGTGAGCTGTGCAGTACTGGGCTTGGGAGAACAGTATGTAAATTATCACCATTTGAGCTATATAACATTTACTTTTCAAGCTAACTGGCTTGTTTTGTTACTTATTCATGGCATAAATTATGCGAGCTGAAAAAAATACAATATGATACATTATGCAAGGGCCACAGCACTATAGAAACCACGTTATTCACAGGCATACGTACAGTTCTACACAGTAAGATGATTTTCTATATCCACTGATTATAATTTAATGAAGCATAAAAATCAGATTGAGAGAGCCATTTCTTCATCTCACTAAAGGTTCTTATCATCTCAGTAAAATTTCAGGGTTTTTTTTTTCAGTTTATCTGAGAATAAAATACAAGGCTAAGACAAAGATACTCAGAGTATAAAATTGCTCTGTGTTCAATAAAGATGCATAATATAGTGGCTACACTTCCATACAGAAAGCAAAGCTCAGTGAGGCTACATCTATATGAATCAGTAAACTAAATTTTTTGTTTGTTTTAATACAGCTTACTCAATAGATTTTAGTAATGATTTTGTTAATTCCATTTCAAATGAAAGAAGGAATACAGAGAATACAAACATTTGTCTAAGTCCACTTTGTGTTGACAAAGATATTGCTTGAAATTCTCTTTGAAGTTTAATTACTCTCCGTAGCTCAAGTACTACCATTATACAATTCTATCTGCAATCAAAAGTACTTTGAAGTAATACAATTAGTTTTAATGCTATTGGGTCACCAGAGGCACTCTGTTGGCTTTATGGTATGACTGTACAATAGGACTCCTTGGCTTGCAATTCCACTGACTGAGAACTTTATTCAAACTGAACTTGAAGTTGGTTAGACTCAACAGAAAACAAAGAATTAGCTTGCTTAAAAAGAAACACTTTATGAGCATTACTGTCCTTATTGGTGATGTTTTTCATTTCTGTTATGTTTTCTTATCTTTTAATATTGGTAGGTATTGGTGCTAGAGATTTTTGGGTTTGTTTTATTAAAGTTTTCAATTTAGACATCAAAACCTGTAAGTGGGTTACTGTAAAAACATCCTGTGATCTCTAAAACCCAACTGTTTAGTTTGGAAAAGTATCAAAACCTCAACAGAGCAATAGCCTTTGTGAAAATCATTGCTAATGAATGTATTAATAATTCAGTTTGACAAGGATTGTAAGATTAAATGTTCGCATTGCAGTGTTAAGGTACAAACCTCTTACTGTGTCATGCTGTGCTAAAGATCCTTCAAATAAGAGATCTTGCTTTGAACTGATGTGAAATGAGTTTAGATTGATGTGATTTTCACTACTGCAACAGAGCTATTTCTAAGGCAGTGAAACGTATACACTTATCATCTTGGCAGTTTTACACAACCGAATTCTGTCTGACTCAAACAAATATTGCCTGTAATGCTCAAGCCTTTTACATTCGATTTTCTTTTCTATTAAGGAAATGGAGACTACAAATGAAAAGAGAAAAATGGTATATGCATACATTAAAAAGGGGCGGAGAGATATAGACTATTTATTTGAGAGGTGTATTTTCAATTTTCAGCCCCTTGTGTGTCTGAAGTGATTTGTTTCCATAGCGCTTTTCTTGAAGCCATCTCTGTTCAAGAATCTATCTGTAGTGTTAACTTTTCTGATTTTTTTTCATTAGTCTCAATATAATTCTGAAGTCTCAGACCTTTTGAATAATTTTTCTGTTACTTCAGGGAAATTTTTTGTTTCTTTTAGGCTTAGCATCACCATCAGGCCACATCAGTAAATGTTACATTTTTGGATTTGGGTCATTCATTCTTTTTTTTGAATGAAGAACAAGTAGTTATGTGAATTGCATCCTAAGTTACTGAGTATCATTGTTGATTACTGAATATTCATTATGATTTCTTTCTAATTGACAAAAGGAAGACTGTTACTATTACATTACTTATGGTAATGCAAGTTACTATAGTTACTTATAGTAACTTGGAGCTTTGAATCAAATTTGGGGATAGTAGGTGCTGAACGACATAAAGTGAGAAACAATCCTTATCCAAAAGGGCTTTCTTTCCAAGCTTTAGGATCTGCAAATATTCTGGCATATTGTATAATTAGACTGCTTCTCCTGAAATCATCCAACTGTATGCTACAAGTCTTTGGAGATGTATGATTTTAAAAACGTAGATAGCTACTGATTGTAGGCACAATGGGAAAACCAACAAAGTGTGAGAATGTTACTCTGAGTAGCTGACTTTTCTTGAGGATAGCAGGAAGCAGGTACTCTACATAGAGGCAGCTATCTTGGCTACCTTAAAATTTGTTAGGTTGTGAGAGCAACTGAGTTTCTAAAAAAGACAGAAAGGTTAATGGAATATTTTAGTGTTGCACAACAACCATCTTAGGTTTGAAAATTATTAGGGCATTTTTGGTACAACCACCAAAGAAAATAGCCTGGGGCTTTTGTCTGATTTGGAAAATTCCAGTGCAAAGACGTGAAAGTTACAATAGCTGGTGAGAACAGGATGTGCCAGTCTCTGGCAAACTTGTTAGTAAGTAACGCTACCTGCTCTGCTTTGATATCCCTATGATTTATGATCAGGGATTAAGAAGCGGTGTCACGGGTGGGCACCTCTTGTTGGCCGTGGGTGCTGGGAGATCTGCGTCTGGCAGGTGATTTCACAGTTCCCCTGTGCACTCAGTTAGGAGGAGTCTATAAATTTCAGAATAAGTAACTGCACTGTAGCGTAATCTTTCGGCCAAGGTGGTTCTTGAGAACCACACTTTATTAGGGTCAGAACTGGGACTTTATTAGTATCGATCTTGGCTGGCGGCAGCACCGAGAGCTGGCAGAGATGGACAACGCAGGGGCCGCGGGGCTGGGAGCTCCCCTCTCTGTGCGTTTGGCAGGTGGACGGGATAACAAGCTAAAATTGCGGGGAGAAAAGGTAAGAGCAAGGAGAGAGCTGGGATGAGCGGGCTTCAGAGCAGAAAGCTCCTGGAGAAGATGGCATGAAGTTAGGGAGCTGTTCAAGATGGTGAGGGAGGAGGAAGAGTCTCTGACCCAGCTGGGAGGCGCGGCGGGAGTGGGGGCGCGAAGGGGATGGAGACACGGAGGGGCTTAGGGGGCTGAGAGGCCTGAGGGGCGGAAGGGACCGAGGGGACTCAAGAGACTGAAGCGCTGAAGGGGGCCGAGACGCGGCGCTGGAGGGGCTCAAGATACTGAAACGCTGAGGGGGGGGCCAAGGCGTGGGGCCGAGGAGACTGAGGCGGGCTGAAGGGGCTGAAGCAGCCGCACGAGAGGCCCCACAGTGCCCGCCGCCCTGCGCTTCCCAGCCGCTGCCGCTGCGTGCCGCCCTCCGCGCGCCAACCCAGCCCATCCCGCCAGGGGGCGCTGCGCCCCCCGAGACAGCGAGCGCGGCCGCAGGGGCTGCTGGGAGCCGCCATTTTCTCGGCGTGCACTGCCCGCTGAGCTCTGCCCGCGGCCGGAGCGGAACGCGGTGAGTTGTTAGCCGGGTGCGGCCCCCGGGACAGTGGGCGGGACGGGCTCTCTTGCTGCCTTCTCCGGCGGCTCCCGTTGCCCTGGGCAGCTCGGGGGGGGGGGGTCGCGGGGCTTAGTCCTTACGCACTTCCCCGCGCACTCACGCCGTGGGTCCTGGAGCGACGGGGCGCCGCTGCCCTCGGCCTCTCCTGGGCGGGGCGGTGGCCGGTGGAGTGAGGCGTTGCCATAGGAACGGGCGCCCCCCCACCCCCCC
>VWPV01018462.1:0-19726 GCA_013389885.1 Geococcyx californianus | reverse complement strand
TTTATATATATATTTATACACATATTTCATTTGATATTGTGGTGCATTGCTTATGAACTAGCCCCAGAGCAATATTTTTGACAATATTTTAGGCTTTGATGGTATTATCTGTTCCCTGTATAGAGAGAAAGAGGAAAGCTAGTGACTTTGAATTTGAAGGATAGTAACTGCATTATCCTGAAAGCACACAGAGGTCCCTGCTCCCTTTCTTAGACACTCTCTATAGTCATGGTACCATCTGAAATCGATGTTTCTCATTCATCCCTGACATAACTCAGATGATGGAGGCTGTCCTCACTGCCTGTCACACACAGGTGTCTCCCGTGCCTCCTGCGCTCAGAGTGGATGGAGAACTCACTGTTTGAGAGCCTCCTCGTCCCACAGTTTCACCATCAGTAAATTCCAATAAATCCTGCCCACAACACATTTTGTTAAAGTTACCACATAACAAAAAACATTTGAATTGAAAATAGACTGGATGGCAGCAGAGAATTTTTTCACATGAGTAATACTGGCAGCTTAGGGAGGATAAAATTTGTGACTCTGTCTTCATGTTTTCAGGCTTTAAACTCATTGCCAGACTCAGAGATGCAGAAGTTCTCCCTCAGGGGGACTCTATGCCATCATTTTGGCAAACTTTAAGGGATTTGCTTCTATTTGCAGAGAATCCAGGATGTGGCATTGTTGGGTTCAAGATACAAGAAGGATTGTTATGGCAAGTCCTGTGATTCAGCTAATGTGACTCCATATGCTTCTACTAGAAGAGTGGAAAGTTTTCTATTGTTGCCTCCAAAAGTCTTCCCCATTGCTAGATCAGGCATATTTTGTACGCTCGACTAATGCTGAGACAACTAGGAGATCCAACAGATCCCTTCATTTCAGCTTGCAGTGGGTTTGTGCACTTCCTGCAGGCAGGGACTTCCTTAATTCTCTTCTATACGATCACAGAAACATTAACATTGGAAAAGAGCTCCAAGCTCATCCAGTTCAGCTGTCAGCCCTCTGTGCCTACTAAACCATGTCCGAAAGTGCCACAGCTACACCTTTTTTGGACCTCTACGGGGATGGAGACTCCACCACTGCCCTGGGCAGCCTCTGCCAGGGCTTCAACACTCTTTCAGGATGGATATTTTCCTAATATGCAGTCTAAACCTCCCCTGGTGCAACCTGAGGCCTTTTCCTCTCATCTTATTATTTAGGAAAAGAGCCCAGCACCCTCCTCAAAACAATCTCAATGGCTCGACTCCATGATCTCAAAGGTATTTTCCAGCCTTGTGATACTGTTATAATCTCCTTTCAGGAGCCACAGACAGCGATGAGGTCTCCCCTCATCCTCCTCTTTTCCAGGCTAAGCCCCAAGTTCCTCAGCCACTGAGGGACCCAAAGCTGAACACAATGTTGTGGTTCCATTCTGTCCTGATTTCAGCTGGGATAGAGTTATTTTATTTCCTAGTGGCTGGTATAGTGCTGTGTTTTGGATTTGGTGTGAGAACGCCGGTAACACGCTGACGTTTGCAGCTATTGGTAAGCAGTGTTCCTACTAAGTCGAGGGCTTCTCAGATTCTCATGCCCAGCCAGTGAGGAGCTGCACAAGAAGCTGGGAGGCAGTGCAGCCAGGAGGGCTGATCCATACTGGCCAAAGGGATATTCCATACCACAGGACATGGTGTTCAGTAAGTTAACAGAGGGAACGTGGCCAGGGGCAGCGACTGATGCTCAGGGATGGGATGGGCATCAGCGACCAGATGGTGAGCAATTGCATTGTACATCTCTTGTTTTGCATATTCTATTATTATTATTATTATTCTCTTCCTTTGATGTCCTATTCAGCTGTCTTTATCTAGCCCATGAGTTTTACCCTTTTTTCAATTCTCCTCCTTTATTCCACCGGGAGTGTGGGCAAGGAGTGAGAGAGTGGCTGTGTGGCGCTTAGTTGCCAGCTGGAGTGAAACCACAGCACAGTCACATGGGGGACTAACAGGGAATGGAGCTGTTTGGAAGGAGCTTTATGTAGGGAGGAATGATGAGGTCTGGATGCAGCTATCTGCATTCTCGGCAACAGAAATGGCAGGAAATCAAAGGGAAAATTTAGGCTAAAGGTAAAGTGTTAGAGCATGGGTTTATCAGTGCCGAAATGTTTCTCACAGAGTAACTATTCACCCACTGACTGCCGTGCTCTGCTTTTTGATAGAGAAATAGTCTGGAGAAGGGGAGCCAGGGAAGTGAAATTCATAAAGCGTTATTGTCAGTCCTGGACATCATAATGGATCGATTTTTACGATACACCTTAACTCTTCTTTCCTATCGCTCTGCCCTGCCAGATCTGGTAGTGGACTTGGCAGGGTTCAAGCGCAGAGATGAGAACAGGGATCTGAGATTTCAGGAATTCATTTCTGCTGCTCACTTGTGGCACTGCTTTGAGTAAGGCACTTCCATCCCTGTAGGTTGGATTTGGTTGAAATAGGCCTGCAGCCACCCTGCCATGAGTGGCTGGCAATGCTTTGTCAAGTGATGCTCAGGCAGAGTGCCGTGTGCCTATGCAGTTTTCAGGTTATTTGCCTTATCTCCCGGTTTTATCATGGAAAGGTAGCTGACAGCTGGTTTCTTTCGTCTGGGCAGCGCCTGCAGTTACAGGGTTTCTCATGTGTGAGCATGGACCACTTGGAGACAGCTGCGATTTATCTGAATCATGAATGTGTGTTGCATCTCTTTTGAAAGCAAAACCTCCTCTAGGCATGAGCTGATCTACCACTGGAGGGAAGATACATTGCAGACGTTTCTCCTCCAGTTAATTTAGCAGCCATCCAAACTGCCTTACAGGCAATCCACGTCCCACTGGGTTAGTATTTTCCAGCCGGAAAGATACAGCCCGCAAATGAAAACGGAAAAGAGAAGCAGAAAGAGAAGTTGTCTCAGGGCAGGCTGTGCCCAGGCTTCAGTTTCTGCTGACATCGAGTAAGTCACCTAAGTGAGGAGCCACTGCATCTGTACTCTGTTTCCCCACCTCCTGTTCCTCGGGCACTGTCGACTTTGGTTTCCAATAAATCCTTCATCACCCTGTGTAGCTCGGTCAGGCTTGCTTGTGCCTGTGCTGTTGCTCCTTCATCAGCGGGTCAGGTACCCAAGCTGTCTCTGAACTACTATAAAGACACCAGCTCCGTGTACACGTGCCCATGGCTTGGCAAGCAGCACAAGTACACGGAGGAGCTGAGCCTCGTTCTTTAATGTAATCTTTAGATCAGGTTCCTGTGACTTAACTCAGAGGAAATGGATAGCGTTGGTGTGTGTGCGCGTGAGCGTGCAGACTGGGGGAGGGGTGGCTGGAAAGCTGCCCGGCAGAGAAGGACCTCAGTGTGTTGGTTGAATTCTGGGTTCAGTTTTGGCCCCTGTGTGCCGAGAAAGATACTGAGGGGGTGCAGCGCACGCAGAGAAGGGGAACCGAGCGGGGGAAGGGGCTGAACGAGTCTTACGAGGAGCAGCCGAGGGAACTGCGATTGTTTAGCCTGGAGAAAGGAAGCTGGAGAGGAGGCTTCTTTGCTCTCTGCAGCTCCCTGAGAGGAGGTTGTGGTAAGGTGGTTGTTGATCACCTCTGAAGTAATAAGTAGTAGGATGAGAGGAGAAGGCCTCAGGTTGCACCAGGGGAGGCATAGACCAGATGTTAGGAAAAGTTTATTTCCTATGAGAGTGGTGAAGCACTGACAGAGGCTGCCCAGGGCAGTGGTGGGTTCTCCATCCCTGGGGGTGGGGAAGGATCCAAAAAAATATATAGCTGTGGTACTTGAGGACAGGGCTTAGCAGGCACAGTGGAGCTGGGCTGACAGTTGGACTGGATGAGCTTCAAGGACTTTCCCAACCTTAGTGATTCTGTGATTCTAAGTGTTAGGTACCCATTGCTCAAATTTAAGTTTGAGTAAATGTAATTTGGTAACTTTGTTGGTTATTGCTCTTTGTCTGCAAAATGACTGGATCTCCACCCAGAAGCGTGCCAGGGAGAGTAAAGAAGATTTTCCCTGCCCTCCACAATAGGCTTGTATCCTACAGTCCAAGATCAAAGATTTACCTGTCAGAGAGAAAAAGGACGAGAGATGCTGAACTGAAGCCCAAAGATGAGCAGCAAAGCCGGGATGCAGCCTGCATAGCTCAGGCTACACATGTGCTGCAGGCACAGCCCGTTTCTCCCATCCTGGGGGCAAATGGCTCAGCACCGTTGACTACAACCAAATAGGAACAGCCCTCGGTTTCTATTGCCCCTTGGATCCTGGCAGCACTGCCTGGAGCTCATTTCCCGGGATCAAAGCACTTCCAGGAATCAGGTTAAAGGCTGAACTGCCGGGATAACTGTCTGAGCCCCTGCTGCGATCCTGGCTGAGGGACTTCTGCAGATGCAGCCCCGCGTGTTAACCTGCTGTCGTATCTGCTGGATCGTGTCCTGCCGTACGCGGTCTCAGCAGTGAGCACCAGCCAGCTTCTTCTGACACACACTGATTCCTGGTGTGCTCTGGCTGCTTAGCACTGATCTGGCAGCACAGAGCAGCCAAAAATATGTTTAAACGGCTCTTGAAAATTACTTTTGTGCAAAGAGGTTCTTGAGAGGGTAATATTGCCAAGGCTGCTTTCTAGTAAGGGGGAGAAAACATGACTTGGCAGCAGCCCGCTTGCCAGAACACTTCCTTGAGGCTACGTCATCCAGCCATAAATCTGGTAAGATTTCTGACTATACCTTAAAGTGAATTAGAGCAAATGAGTGCCAGTTAGCTTTTGGTCTGGGAGAGCCCAGTGGTGGCTTAGCTTATCGCGCTCTGATCACCTCACTACATTTGGACACAGTTTAGCTGAAGAAAAAAGTTCTAACTCTCCATTGTCTGCTTTCTTCTTCTGCTCCCAACCCAGAAGGCAACTCTCTTAAAGTTTGTCACTTGAGGAAACGAGACCCTGTGCTCTCAGTGTGTGTGCTGTGGTCTCAGAAGGCAGGCCAGGTATGCTTTAAGAATGCAGTGAATAAACCGAATTGTTTAATCTGAGGGGGGAAGGAAAGGAAAACACTGAGAAATACCAGATTTCCTTAGGAAAAATAAAATTCATCATTAAATTACACCTTGGCAGAGGAGCGCTGCAATCCCACAGTCTTTCAGCAGCAGCTGAGTTTCCACTTCAGTACAAGGGATCATTGTGACATATAAATAAAATTGTCCACTAAAACGAACCTGATAATTTGGGATCTTTTTCTTCCCTCTCATGTTGTGCTCTATTTTCACCTCAAGTCATTCCCATGCTTGTTCTCATTTTGTGAATAATTCTCCACAGAAAAAGGCTCTGTGCTTGGGAAACTGTCGTGGCTGTTGCAGGTGCTGGGGTACTCGGCCATGTGTTTTATCCAAGGGGTTCTGTAGCAAAACAAGGATGCCTCTCCTCACCGCGTGAACCTGACCTTCCCATCTCTTGGTTGAAGTGCAAAAGTCTCTTCCAGAACAGGAAAAGCGATGCTGCTCGGGTGTGATCATAGCTGTAAATCATTGAGTCTAATTTCCTCGTCCAGAATTAATGACAAGGGGTTTCAAAATGCAAGTGAGCTATGGAGGGAAGTGAGCAGGGGAGAATTTTGTCAGAGAGATTGGTGGAGAAACAGCAAAGCACGTGCAGCGTTTGTGCAGCTTCACGCGTGGCTCTCGTCAAAGTTCAGCACACGCCAAAGTGCGTTACCGAATCAACACCTTGGCAACGGCGATGAGTGGTGGGATGCCCTTCCCAGAGCAGCGCTGCGGTCGCCTGTCTCAGCCTATCTAAGATGGGACTGGATATTTGGCAGCAGACACTAAGGTTCCTGATGGCTCCTCTCAAAGTTGCTCTGTGTCTGATGTTGTTTTTTTCTCTCTTCCCAGAGAAAAACCAGAATTGCTCGTGCCTTGCTTTGTGTGTGCGAGCCTGCTGCGGCAGCACTGCTCGCAATGCAAAGCAGCCTTCCTGCCACGCTGCGGTGTCCAGGTGGCAGACTCTCTAATACAATGTAGGTTTTTAAAAAATTCCATTAAATTAGAGCAGGGAGAAGTGACTTTGAGAGGGAGAGAGGGCAAACCCTTCTCCAGCAAAAATCGCAGTCTAAGGCTAGTTGAGGCTAGCAGTGATGTCTTTTCCCTCATAATGTACTACTGCTACATCTTGGTTCTTTAAGAGATGTGGGGTTTTTCAATTTCACCTATGGAAAAAAAAAAAGCTATGACTGCCAAGACTTAGGAATTTAATGCAAATAAGGAGAGAAAGAAGCAAACAGAAAAATTCCTACCTATCTGACAGAATTTTGTAATCGAAGTTTTTTTTTTAAAAAAAGCTAAGATTATTACCTAGTACAGCAAGACCAGTGAATAAAAAGCCAGTGGGAATTTTTTGTATGCAAACATGCCCCTTGAATGCAGTGTGGACAAAGATGCAGATTAAAGAAAGTCTGTTTTGTTAAAGGAGCCAACACAAAACCAGTTTGCTGGATATTTCAGCAACTGGAAAGGAGGGCAAGGGCGTGAGAAGGGCAGTGAGATGCTGTTTATTGGGAGCTGTGTCTCTTCTGAAGGTCTGCAAGGAGCAAGGAGCAATAGCAGGTATTAGCACCAGGCTATCAGAAGTGAGGTCAGTGGGGCTGAAGGGATACCTGATCCACCGTGGACGTGCCACGGGAAGGACAGCTCGCACTGTGTCACCTCCACTGAAACGCTGTGAACTCACTTGGTTGCTCAGGCTACAGGCAGAGAGACCAAACTACCCTTTAGGTGAATTAATTCCCACCAGACGCAACGCCTCAGAAGGAGCAGGAACAGAGGGACTAGATGGCATGGCAGGCTGGAACAGTGCCTGCCATGTGGGGACAGTGCGGGGGCTTCTTTTTTTTTCCCCTTTATTTTAATTTTCAGATTTTTTCTTTCTGCCCTGGTGTGGGATCACACTTGGGGTGAGTCACATAACGCAGGACCTTGAGGCAGGTGTACTTAACGTATGCTCACCAGGGCCGGTCCTAATCTTTTACTGTAAAGCACAACCTTATAGGGTCGATAAGTTTCTTCAGCAGAATTTTTTCTACTTGTATTGAAATTAAAGACATAAATCCTATAATACAATCAGTTTGGAAACTCAGACTGCTTCTTAATGCATAAAGATGGCATACAAATATGATGTACACTTAGGAAATGAAGAGGGAGAGAAATTCAACCTTATATTGATCTATTTTCTCTGAAGAGTTATCTATATCAATGAAATAGTTCTTCTAAATGGGTGGACATGCCGTTAGCTGTGTCTCACATGAGGAAGATTCCCTCTCACCTCCGTATAGGATCAGCTCTGCTCTGTGCTGCATTGCTGAGGGTGGACCGATGGACCTTCTTCCTGGTTTACAAGTGTCCTGTTTCTATGAAACATGAAAGTGGAATTATAATTTCCTTATTTCTTTTGAAAAAAAAAGATCTATGAATGTTTATGGGCAAAGATTTCCTGGGGGTGAGTTGATGGGTGTTGACCTCGCAGCATCGCTGTGACTCTTTGGTTTGACTCCTTGGGCAGGACACGGCGCAACACGGCCACGGCAATGCTTTTTCTTCCAGTTCAAGTACATGTGCTGAGCAGAAAGATGATGTCACTGAACAAAAAATCTACTCGTGCTAAGAAAGTGAATGTTGTCAATAGAGAACCCCCACACACCTTGCCAGCCTGGTCCCACGGCTACACTACTGTCACTCTTGAAATCTTGTATCACACTGTATTCTGGATTCCTTTTGCGGCCGGAACTTCCAACTTCTGGTTTTTGTCACAACATATTGCAAGCTAAACTGAGAAGTCCTCTTAAAATTTTGAGTCCTCTGTAGTTATCCTTATTTACCCTTTAATCTTCTTCCTGACAAGCTAGGATATTACAGCTTTTTCCTTATTCTCTAATTAGCCTTGAGACTCTTGCTTGCATTGTCAACAGCTTTTCAGTACCCTTCCAGGCTGGTAGAACAGGGTATGACACAGTGGTTTTAGCTCCAGAATCATTTCCTAAGGGTATTTCCCTTCTTTTACTCCAAGATTATTTAGTTTTGCTGTTCTTAATCATTATTGTCTTTTCTTTCCTTCCAGTGTCATGCAGAGAGCTCTCATTTAACAGATTACCCACCACAATCCCTCCCTAGGTGCTTTTAGAAGAGCTGGTTTGCAAGGGACACGATCCTGCCATGCAGCTGTTTCCTGCAGCATCGGGTTGGATTTGTGCAAAATGGTTTTGTGCTGAGCCATGGGTCATGTTAAACCATCTGTTCCCAGGTCGCCAGGTCTTTCTGCCCTGATGACTTGCTTCTTTTGCTGTTGATTAATTCCTTAAATTTCTCACCAAAGGCAAACTTCCCCAGACTAGTGGGTATGTTTGGTCAGAGATAATAAATGTTGAGTAGCAGTTTAGCTGAGAGCTGGTTTATGAAACCTCCTTAAAAACAGAGGTCGATAGGGTGAGCAATGTCCTGTCTGCAGCTACTCTAGAGAACTGTTGATGTTGTTGATGAATTATCATCTTGAATTTGTTTCCAGAGGCGACGAGTTTGTATGTTGATCATTCCTGACGGCGGCTGAAATCTTCATCATTAGTTGCCTGGGCTCTTTCATCTTGTCAGTGCTTTGCATCTTCTATTTACATGTCACCTGTGAGTTATCACTAAGGAGTGACAGGAGGAGGAGCTGGTCAGCCCAAGAACGTAGCCAGCAGCAAGCTGGCAAACAAACTGCACATGGTCAAGCGCCACGTATTTTGATGCTCTCAGGTAAATGGCATGACCTGATTTGTGGTCCTGACTGTTGGCTTCTGCACAGCTTCAGCTAACATCAAGGTCTGACAGCAACAACCAAAAGCCAGTGTTCATTATTTAAGGCACATAGAAATCTACCAATACTTGGTCTACTCCATTCAAGTCCAGTGATGATTTAGTTTCTGGAGCAAAGGCAGCACATTGCAGAGCAGGAGGTGGTTGGTGACAACCGTGTCCTGCCATGGAACCCCTAAAAATAAGTCTTGTCTGACTAATCTGGTGCAGCTGTTTGAGGGGATGAGTTAACAGATGAAAGACGAACAGACTCTAATTTATCATCTACACCACTGAAAATGATATAAATCCTCCCAGTGAGGATTCTTTCCATGTTTTTGGCATGTTTTAGGAATCCGAGACTGAGGGCTCTCCTACTCTCCTGAGTACTCTCTCCAGACTGTCACATAATCATCATTTTATCTATGCTTTTCTACAGGAAAAATTGAAGTTGAGTTAAATTGTGCTGCACGTTAATGGAGCCGCTCAGTGCGGGTGGTTGTTGGCCTGACGGTTTTACAAAAGACCTTGGCAATGGGGCTCTGCAGGGTCCTGCTTTCAGAGCCACTTCAGCTGGCCCCATTTTCCATAGTGATGGGCAATATCCAGAGCCTGAGACTTGTCAGCTGTGCAGCTTTTCATGTTCGCAGCGTCTGTGAGCCCTTCTTCTCTCTTCTCTTTAAGGGTTGTACCTGCATGTATGTGTATTTATGTGTATATTCAATTGAAAAGGATTTTTGTACAAGGATGGATTGTAAGTGACACAGAGACTGGAAACACGGCATGCATTTCTAACAGCGAGGGTAATTAACCGTTGGAATCACTCACCCCACTTCCAGGGTTTCTGTTTCCCAGAGCCTTTCCTTGAATAACACATACTTTGCTGATAGACAGGCTGTAATTCAGTTAGCGGTTATTGGGCTCACAGCCAGGGTCACCAAGTGAAGTTGTGTGGCTGGTAGCGTGGAAGAGGTCGTTGCTGTGATGATAACGGTCCCTTCAGGCAATGGTAATTGAAACCCAAGGAGGGCTGAGTTCAGGAGCCCGAGCTCTGCCACTGGCTACTGCAGCAAATGGAAACTGTGAGGTGGCTTCATTTGGGTAGAAACATGATATTTTTTAATGACCCAGATAGGCAAAAGGATATTGTAATCAGTGCTGTAGACCCTTCAATCCTATTTGTTTTACTGTGCTGAACACTTCAGCTTTCTCCATACTCCCAAAATATTTGTATTGACAATTTATCACTGTGCAATTGTGGCTGGAGGTTCTGGAAGGGTAGCGACAGATGGGGTTTCTGACCTCTGGGGAGGCAATTTGAGATGGAAAAGAAGTACATTAACAGAATAAATTCTGCTAAAATTATGGCTAAGTGAGTAGTTAAGAGCGTTGACCTTTAAATCACCACATTTAGGCTTTGAAGTCAACAACTGATCGGGATAAGTGAGGTGGTGCTGAAGAGAATGAATTATTGTTGTAGGCTGTCCACAGACTCAGGAAGACAACGTGGTGTTGACAAGTTCACGTGTAGAACGCTTTTATTCTGTCAAATGAACACATTTTTTAAGAAGAGCCTTAGATCTGGGACACAGTCCTAGACATCGCAATGCATGTGCAGGTAAGGTGAGGCAGCTTGCAGGAAAGGAAGATGTGCTTTGAATAACAGATGTGCAAAGACAGCAAAGGAAGCAGATTTAGGGATAAAAAGCATGTGATAATTAGAAGGTGAAGATCCAAGTGTGTGGCAGATGCAAGAGAAGCTAATCAGGTCTTATGGTGAATAAGCAAGAGGATTAGTTAAAATCAGGAGAGAGAATGGTTTCGTTATACAAAGCCTTTGTAAAACCTCATTTGAAATGTCATGTCCAGCACTGGGCAGTGGGTTTAAAGGAGGATATTCACAACATTACCGCAGCGTAAAGGCAGTGTTACAAGGCTTATCGAGCATTAGGAGGGTGAGCTTGGAAAGAGGGTCCAGGAGCTGCCTTGACAAAAGAGGGAAGAGAGGACTTGATTGTGTTTTGTCATCATTCAAAAAGGCTTGAGAGCCCAGCGAAAGGATTCCCAGCACACAGGGCTATGGCAGAGTGAGAGGCTGATGGGTAATGAATGTGCAGGGGCAGCTGCAGGAGGAATCTTTTCTGAGCATAACACACTGATGTAAAGCACTTGAGGCCATCTGGCCACCATCCAGTTGATGGTCACAACCTCAGCCTTACCTGAGGCGTTGCAGAGATGGCAGGTAGATGGTAAGAGCTTGCTGGTAGGCTACTCCGTGTTGCTGTATTGAGGCCAAATCTTTGAAAAATAGCCATAGCCTTCTGTGGGACAACCTTGAAATGTGAATGACAGAACACAGGGTGGAGCAAGACTGTTAAGCCCAAATGCCTCTGGAAGCACTCCTCCTAACCACAGGGCAAGCACACACTGTTCATGAAGGCTGGAGAGGAGCAAACCCGAGACCAAACCCACCAGCGTTACCTCCTCCAGAGCTCTGAGAAGTGCTCGGAGACACCACCACTCAGTCTCCTTTGCAGATGGGAATTACAGCAGAGATGGAAAGGTAGAGCTTGAAGCTATAAATAACAGAGGATTCGCTCCGTGCTGGGGAATGAATATGCCTTCAGTGATGAGAAATATGATTTCACAGAAGGAATGCTGTGAGGGGGACATCAGTGATTAATTCAGTATGAGATGAGAACAGATCGTAAAGCAGAAACTACAGCTAGCACCTACTTAGCAAAATAATGCATTGTTTTCTCCATGGAAATTCATAAGCCAGAAAGCTGGGCCGTGGTGACCTGCTGGCAGCAGCACACAGCAGACATCCAGCTCCAATGTGTTGGACTGGGCATCAAGTCTGGGCACTAGTAAGAAGCTTCATGTAGTTAATTGCCCTTCCTCTCCATTTGTTGAAGAGAAAGATGTTTCTTTTTCTTTACTCCAGGGCAGAAGGTACCGACATTAAACAGTACAGGTATGTCACTGCTCATTTCAGTCTTAATGCAAACATATTGGAATTTTGATTATGTTCATTGTTCTTCGAGCCCTTCATGGAACCTGATGGAATTGAGCTTGTTTATGAAGATAGAAAAGGAGGGGGAAGAATCATTACCATCTTTATGAGGTATTACGGTCCCACCGATCAGCAGCCTGCTCAATTCTGAGTGGTAATCAACACGCACCTTTCATCTTTTTTTTGCTTTGTGCTTTTACCGTGACCTATGGTCTGCCAGACGTGGGCATGTAAAACAGAGAATGGGCAATTAATAATTTGCATTAGCTTGCATGCTCACAGTATTACAGAAACGTGCATGTGCATGCATAGAAAGAACACCATCCAGTGGTCCACAGGGCATCCACCCATGCAATTTTTCATCCTTCTTAAAAAAAATAAATTAAAGCTCATCCCTGAATCCCATATGGGATAAAACATACGGGAAAACCTGTCCTGTTAGAGAAGTCAGATGTTCCAGTGACTAGTATTTAACATTTTTAATGTTATTCTGTTTTTTTTTTTTTAATTCTAGATACACAAAAATACACACAAATGTGAATGTTCAGATAAATGAAAGAATTGTTGAACAGTCTGTAAGGTGGTGCCTGCTTGTTAAACCAGGGGTTTTAGGGCATGGTTAATTGAGGATTTTTTTTAAGTTATAACTAAATACAGCAGCATCATTTCTGAGGAGAAATTAGGAATCCAGGCAGGGCTGGTTCAGACTAAGCCAAACTAAATTATCCGAGCTGGGGCACCTGCCACAAAGCCAGGGACCTCCTTCTCCTTTCCTCCTGCGTCTCCTTGGAATCTGCTGCCAGGGAATGACACCTGGATGCTTGTGAGCTCCCTGATGGCAGGGCCTGGCACTGTGGGAGGGCTACAGAGCCTCAGCTCTGCGCAGGCTGAGGGAGAGACCTTTCCCATCTGAGCAGCATTGGCTGAACATAGAAATGCCAGGTAGTGGCTTTGTGGGACAACTGGGATGACAGGAAATCTGCAGGATGACCTTGCCCAACAATGAGGGAGTGGAAATCTCCCTTGTCCCAAGGGGCACATACAGCCATGCTGATAAAATGTGATTTTTCAAAAGAGGCTGGAGGAATTCAGTTGGTTTTGGAGAGGTGCCTCAGCATCTTGGCCCCAGCCCTCCCAAATTTTTCTCCTAACACGGTATTTCCAAATAGGAACCACAGAGTTCATGTTCAGCAAGCACACTTCATGACCCACACCTTATGGCACAGACCAGAGTGGGAAATCAAAAATACCCCTTGCAGGCGCTGGTTGTTGAGGAACAGCCTGTCATTGCCAAACTGGCACCTCTTGCTGGATGCGCCTTCGCAAAGACTGAAGTGGTGAGATCACAGGACTCTGCACAGTGGGAAGTCCTCAGCAAAGCAGTGCAATTTGGCTGTTACAGAACCTTTTCCTGCTTTAATTCCCTTTCCTGTTTCTTGGAGTTACTCATGAAATACTCCTCAGTAAACCAGAGCAATACATTTTCACTTTTAGGTGGGAATTCTTGCTTCTCCTCTGCCATATAGAGAGGTGTCCACATAAAAATGCATACTCATGCATACAAAAATCAGCAAAATAGAAGAAGGCAAAATAAAACAAAGATCCAAGAAAAAAATATCCTTTCCCTGCCCCGAAATGAAGGGATTCTAAAGGACTTTTTGTTTTGGTTTATGTCTATGAATACATCACAGAAGAAGATCAGCCTAGGGTGATATTCATCCTGAAATGAAAGGGGCTTTCTGTGCACATTCGTCTCCAGACCATGCATTAGGACTCTTAATCCGAATATGTTTAGGCAGATGATGCACTGAGCCACAAAGCATAGGATGGACTGGCACATCCTTCCACTGTCCCCTTCTTTTTCTCCTGGCTTGCTCAAGACACTGCAGCATACTGGCTGCTCATTTATAGGACTGCTAGTGTATAATACCAAAGACACCCTTTCTTTCTGCCCCTTGAAATGCACCCTGGAACTCTTTAGCTCTGTAGTGGTGATGTCCTGCTTCTGAGACATCACCCTGCAAGACCTTCATTGGAATATCTCCTTTGCTGTGAGCAGGTTGCAACACGTCTTTGATTTGGTTTGGTGTTGGCTGGACAGTCTCTTGCCAGCCCCTGAGCTGCTGCTGTTGATTCCAGTATCAGGATAGTCCCGGCTTCCTGGTGTAGCATCCTCAAAGCTGAGTGGAGGGAGCAGGGAGGAGCACAAGGAGAGAGAGGTCATAATCAGCTGGGGATGCTCCCCATCCCTGCCAGCAGGGTGACTGTTTCAGGTGTTGCCCTGGAGATCTGGATGTTGGATTTCAGGGTCCAAAGCTGCGAACTTTTATGTCTGGTTGTTGTACAAAATCATAGAATGGTTTGGGTTGGAAGGGACCTTGGGCAGGGACACCTCCCACTGGGTCAGGGGGCTCCAAGCCCCATCCAACCTGGCCTGGAACACCTCCAGGGATGGGGCAGCCACCACTGCTCTGGGCACCCTGGGCCAGGGCCTCCCCACCCTCACAGCAAAACATTTCTGCCCAAGATCTCAGCTCAGTGTCCCCTCTTGCAGCTCCAAACCCTTCCCCTCGTCCTGTCCCTGCACTCCCTGATCCAGAGCCCCTCCCCAGCTTTCCCACAGGCCTCCTTTAGGTACTGCAACTACTTAAGCTGTAGAGTCAGGTGCTGTGCAGTGTTGAACGACCCCCTTCTCTTTATTCTGAAACTACTTTCCCAGTATCTGTTACTCTAAGGTCTGAGAAATTCACTATATTTAAGGGAATTACTGTCATAACTGTGGTGGGAAGCAGAAAGTGCTGGTTCTTCCTATGGCAGACATCAGCTAGTGTTGACCTTTACACTTTTCCCTCCTCAGCCAGTGTCAATTATCATCTGTCTTCCACCGGAGTCCCATCTTCTCAGCCCTAGCAACAGGGATGTGAGAGTGAAGTGCTCCAGTTGATAGAAGGAGCACAGTAATTTATACATCCTGCTGATGCTGGTGAAGGCGAAGGTAAATTTATGACTTGCCTATCCACATCTCTTCTTTGACAAGATTGGTAAGGCAAATAGAACAAAACCCTGTCTGCAAGGCCAAGGACAGTGACTGCCTGGCCTGCAGCGTCAGGGACAGGAATGAAGATGCAGCACAGAGAAACCATCATCTAGCTTGATATCTAGGGATGTTATCCCAAGAGTGGTTAATGCATTCATTCTACTGCACTGTCTTCTGTTGGAGCCAATATATTAAAGAGTTACTCAATCTATTTTCTATTTAGTTTCCAGTAACCCCTGGTATTAACCTTTCCTTCTTTAGCATGTGCTGGAAGAACAGAACAGACAGCAAATAGAGATGTGCCTGAAATTATGTGGCATTTGCTGAGAAAGTACATCTATTTGCAAATGTCTTGGAACAAACTTTGAGGGGGTGGAGTTAGCTAATAAACTAGAATACTCATCTTTCACGTCGCTCAAATAGTTTAATTTAACTTCTTGCTAAAAGCAGTTGTTTTTATGCTGCATTCACCTTGGAATCCCTCATTACTGTCAGGGGAATGAGGCATTGGTAATCATTTGCTGTTAAAAGAATTAAAAGAAAAATTGTGCTAGAGTATGAGTACGAAAGTTACAGCCAGCGCTACGCATGAGGGACCCTGCTGTTGGTGGAAATATATATTTGTGTTAAAGAAGAACTCCCCTCAAACTGTTGGAATTTGGATCCACATTAATCTGAAAATACCCAAATACCAAAAAAAGCTGTTCTATTTGTTAATTTAGAATAATTTCTTCAGGCAGGTAAAGAAAACAATACCCATCCCCAGCAGCTCAAGTGAAGACAACTGGTTGAGAGTACATTATTATGTCAAGAAGTCATAGTATTGAAATACTGCTGAGTCAGCGATAGTTTTGAACAAGATGATCACAGCTTTCTTACCAGCTTTCCTGGTGGTTTCCCATTGTTCAACCACAATCCCAGAGCTCTTTGGGTCTGATCATACTGACATCTGGCATAGAGTACCAGAAACTGCTTTTGACTATAATTGATAAAGGTAGTTTTGTTACCGGAGACTCTTCTTTACCTTCTTTTTCAAGTTATTTTTAAAAGTAGGTTATATAATAATATTTTCCACCTAGAGTGCTGAAAGTTGAATTGCAGAGAAGTGAAACTGAACTTTCTGTTGCATGCATCAATTCTGGATAATTATAACTTTAAAATACATATTTTCCTGTATTGTTTAAAAAGAAACTGTCATGGAAAATTTTGCAAGAGAAAATTTCATTATTCTGGAACAATGTAGCTGGAGAAAACAAAGGAAAAAAAAACCCTTCAGAAAAGTGGTAATTAGTACAGAAACCTCACCAGGAAACATTATGCAGTCATTTATTCTCTCCTACGCACCATACACTATCATACGGTTCTTCGCATTTGCCTTACAGACAGTACAATAGAATGCCTGGAAAAAAGCAACAGAAATCTTGAAGGGTCAAACAGTAGATTTGGAGGTGCTCCAAAACTGAATGTACACCTATTTGCTTTACGGCAGCTGATAAAAGTCCTCATGGTTTTGATACCTATAATTTGTCATAGCAAATCCTTCCTTTCTCCTTATTTCTGAAATATCTCATTACCAGGAACCACGCAGCACAAAGGTGCCATTGCCGATGTTTTTAAGCAGGGCTCCAAACCAAATGGTTAATCAGCCACCCATGACAAACCTCCTCACTCTGACAGAAGGGACTTTGTTTCTTTCCCAGTTTTAGACAAAAGCTCTCTCTCAGATCCAGGATCCAAGTGGGCAGGGTAATACTACTGGGCAAACAAACATATGCTTTACAGACTGGTTGGAAACCTTCCCACTTTGTTCCAAAAAAATATTGCATGTTGAAGATGTGAGAGAAAGTTTAATGTACCTCTGAGGGAGCCAGTAAATTCCCACCCTGGGAAATGTTGAGGAAACGTTGCTGTTTGGTGCAATCTGTTCTGCACCCAGGGCAAAAGACAAGATGTAGCCTTTAGAAGTAGTTCTGTGACTCTCCGGGCTAAATTGTCGCTGGCACTGATGAATTAGCAATATATGCAGACAGGGATTAGCATTACCAGCGGCAGGGAAATCAGCCCAACCTTCCGTCCAATTTGTTGATGGGATTTTAAAAAGAGGTTTTTAGAGAAAACTGGGAGGAGATCTCAGTTCTGGTAAAGAGATGACAATGAATCATGCAGAAAGAAAAAATTATTCCTAAACTCCGTATAGAAGAGGTTAAAACCCCCTTGAACCCAACCAAACATTTTCAAGCTGTTTATTCCAATGTTTCACAAACACTGCTGAAGATTGTTTTGGCAAAAAAGAAGCTTTGCTGTATTCTGGCAGTTTTGTCTTCCTGCTCATATTTGGTGCTTCTCTGTGCTGGAAGGCAGACGACAGCCTTCGTCGTCTCAGACAAGTTCTCAGGGTTAAAGGGTCAAGAGTCGCAGATTGGAAGCCAAAGCAAGATGAACTGAGAAGAAATAATGTGTGCGATTTTAACAATGAATGCAATTAACTGTTGGGATAATTTACCTCGGGGTATGATGGCTTCTCCATCACTCGAAGTCCTTAAATCATGACTTGAATGGTTGTCTAAATGATGTTGTGTAGCTCTGAATTAAATTATGTTGATGGAACGCTTGGATTTTGATATTGTAGGGAGTACTTACTTGTCCTTTAATGTCCTTTACATCTTTCTATGCATAGGGATACATGTACACATATATAAATGCGATATCCCTAAAAGATGAAATGCATTGAGCATGTCTCCATGTTGGGAAAACATAAGACGTCTCTGCTTGTAGTTCCGGAGTTGCATAATATTAGCATAGAATTCGCATCCTACCGGCTCCCTTGCGTGTTTGCTTTCATTGCAGATTAGCGTTTTCCCCGTAGAAAGCTGTTACAGAATAGCTCAGCCCAGGATCTGCAGTCCAGCAGATTCTCCTGCAGTAAAGAATCACCGGTGTCAAAAAGTGGCTTTAGATTTCCTTAGTTCTTCTCACCATAAAATAAGTCTTCTCCTCTAAAAACATTTAATAAGTATTGCTAAAAAGCACAGTTTTAATTGGAATAACAAACTAATCTGAGCTATGAAATACAGCAAAGTATTTCTTGTTGGAAGAGAAAAATCTTCATTTTTCCTGAAAACTTGGCTCATATTTTAATGACAGGCATAGGTCAGGTTCGATCAAATTCACGACCTGCCTAGCTGCCCAGGTATTTTGTGCCACTTGGGAATCCGTGCACGGTGCTTACACAGAGCTGCACTGCAGACGAGGAGCTCGCCTGCAATAGTTTCACCACAATTTCTCGCCTGCGTGTTCCTATTGATTCATTGATCGATTGACTTCACACAGCCTGCTCAGGTTTGATAGTTGCTTATCTTGCTGAGCATCATCTGCATTCGCTTCAGAAGGTGCAAGGGGAAAGTGTAGACGGAGGGTCAGGACTCCCCTGCTGCTGAGGGGGTGAGGAGGTGTTCAGTCCCCTTCACAGGAGGAGGCTGACAGCTTCACCCCAGCGCGTTGTTTGTGCAGGAAACACGAAGTACTGCTGATACTGCAGTTTCAGCATCATCCCCAAGCTTGGTGGTTTTATCCTTTTTTGATGGGCTTAAGCATCAGGGAGCATTAAAAATACTGTGGTCTGCACAAAGGTTAAGGGTCTTCCTGCACCAACAGGCGAGATAGGATGGTTATTCCAGCCTGATGTTTCCACGTCGCGGTTACATGAAATGGACGTGGGTTTGGGAGGCTGCGAAATGCCTCACTTGACTTTTTCTTTCTCTTGTTCACCTGCCCTCCTCTAATAAAGCCACCATGTTAAGGGTGATCTTTAAGGTCCCTTCCAATGCAAACCATTCTATGATTCTATGACTCTTGTGGGTCCCTTCCAACTCACGGTGTTCTACAATCCTGTGATTTTCAAGACTACCATTGACACCGGACTGGATGCTGAGGGTTTTCACAGCCCAGTCCTTCATGCTCTGAGCTGGATAACTTGAGTAAAATGAGGTGCCTGCCAATCAGTTTGACTGAGATGTGTGTTGCGGCAGAGGCTGTCCGTGTTGTCAGTACGAGTCAGATCAATTACTTGTGAAACAAGTCATTTATTTTAAGCTTAAGTGATCTATTCAGGTCAACACCTTGGAAACTCCTCCTGTGCCCTTGGCTTTGCAGCTGGTCCTCACTGCACACCACTTATCCTTAATAAGAGTTTAGAGATAAATTTTTATTTTCATATTTGTAGGCCAAATGTCCGCAGCGTGTTTATGTAAGGTTCCTAACTTTCAGATCATCAGTTGCATGCCAAAAACGTGCAGCTTCAGCACTTTCTGACTGTGCCTAGCAGGTAGGCGCTAGGGAAGAATAAGTAGTTATGCTCAAAAGAGGATGAAAAATATCCTTTCAATTCCCACAGTTGCCGTTTCATACGGCATCCTGCAGATGTATCTCTTTCTTCCACAGCTGCTCCACAAAGCAGAGGGATTGCTTCAGGGCCTGTACGGGCATCCGGACAGGCAGGCACAGCGCTGTGGAGGTGGCAGCTGGAGCATCTCTCCCAGTTAAAGACGGGAATACACTGGGACAGATCTCCTGCTCACCCAGTCCAGGACCCTTCTTCCACAGTATTCAGAGCCAGATGCCATGGGGGTATAAAAACCTCCAAACTTTGAGTTATTTTCCTTATAAAACAAGTTATACCCTGAAAATCCAGCTAGCTGGAGTGTTCTCAGCTCTTCAGGTGTCTCTCCTCCTGAAATGTTTTAAATTTCTCTCTTTCACAAAGCATGTCCGGTTCTTTACTTGCTCAGAGCATTAATCATAGAATCAGAGAATCACAGAATAGTTTGGGTTCAAAAGGGTTTCAAAAGCCCATCCAGTGCCACC
>VWPV01018461.1:0-20972 GCA_013389885.1 Geococcyx californianus | reverse complement strand
CCAGGATTTCCTTCTTGAGCATCTGGCCCTCTTGTGCTCCTTTGTGTTATCATCTCTACCTGATAAATGGAGAACCAATGCCAGCAGTAATTCACCTTAGGTCAGATGTGTGTCAGAGAGAGACGAACCCCAGTTTCTCAGCTGGGGATGCCCTTCTTGTGTATGGCATAGCCAGAACACATAAAATGAGTCTCTGTGTAAAAATGGCACAATTTTAATGCTCCTTATCCTCAGCCCCTGCATTAGTAAGTCTAAGCAAATGGAATTCTTCCCTTTTTTAATAAGACCGTTTGGTTTGGGCTGCTTAATACTATAGAGTAACACCTAGGTTTTTAGCCTCCACGTTATTGGCTGAAGAAAGTTCCTCTAGCTCAGCAAGCATTGCTTTGAAAAATTAAGCTTTCTTTTGCTGGTTTTAAAACTGGTATTTTTCAATTCCAAAGTTCAGAACTCAATTTCAAATGCTATAGTTATATTGAACCAACGGCAAGGAAGGTGCATCAAAAGGGAATAACTGTATGACTAATTCCAGCTGGGTATTTAAGGATAGTGGGATTGTTCCTCCAACTTACTTCCTAAAGCTGGGTCACTGACTAGATTGCCTGTATTCTCTGTACTTTTTTAGTATGCCTGGTAAAACTTAACTCTTCCATCTTGAAGACACAGCACAAGAGAACATTGGAAGAGGGAGGATGAATACACGATTAGGCCAATAGAAGATATTATTTTGTACTGCCATGTCTTTCTCCCTCATTCCCTATTCTTGCAGGCTTTAAAAATCCACTTCATGCCTGGTACACAGAAAAAAAAGCACTGTAAGTGCCCATCTAGAGGATTTCAAATTGTAAATGTTCCTTGTGTTCAAGGCTAAGAAATTCATAGGGAAAAGCTAAAGGAAAGGTAAGCAGGAATAAGGGTTCTTCCCCTTCAAAATGCCCAGATTTAAAATCTTTTTCCCTAGCTTAATGATGTGGTACTTCCACATACTTGTAGTGATGGAGCTGTCAGTTTTAAGTTATAGTGATGGTAATAATACATTGTCAGCATATCTTGGATTGTAGCAAGCACAATCACCTGTAGACCATAGTCCATATTGCAAAATTATTCAATATGGTCTAATATAGGACAAATGTCTGAGAATTACACATGGATGCTTATGGAGCTAGAGAATCAATGGCTGAAACAGAGGAGTGTTGGCATGCAGACTAAGCAGAACATAGCAGCCCAGAAAGCAGCATATAAAATAGTGTGAAGAAGGTGAAGCAGTCAAAGAGGCATTGGTGGTGAAAGGGAAAAGATGCAATAAAAAATGCACTCCAGAGATCTAGGGAAAAAAAAATAATCTAAAGAAGTTCAAATTCGATACAGTAGGCTAGGAGAGAACTGAAGGAAGTGATACATTCTGACAAATGGCAAAGGACAATCAGCCTGGCTAATTTTAAACAGAATTAGAGATTAGCGTCAGATTGAAAAGTGAGGGTTTTCTTCTCCAAAGCAGAAAACCAAGAACCCCATAAAAGAGGTTTGGTTAAGAGGATGGAAAGGGAGAATGCCTTAGCAGAAGCAGTAAGGCCCACTTTGCTGAATATAGGCAGGAAAAGCATGTTATGAGTGACAATGGTCACTGGTAGAAACTTGGTCTGAACCCATCTTCTACAGAATTTCTGCCTTACAGGCTGTCAGTTTCTCCTCAGGTCTGTCTTAAATCCTTGAGCCCAGAATTCTAAATAAGTTGTCTGTGCAGATAAGAAAATAATAATTGTTCTCACTAATGTTACGGCAACCGTTGCATCGCTGAAGTCTCTCAAGCAGAACTCCAGCTGGACCACTAAAGAAGCCCGTTCAAAATCCCTCCTGTCATGCTGTCAAAGATGGTGGCTAAGCCAGTGATGACACCAAAGCCTTGCAGGAAAGGAAAACCTGCTTTAACGTTGCCTGATTTTGCATTTTCCTATTTGCCTGTTATGCTTAGTGAAGTTACAGGTGCTGAAGTCTTGGCTAAATGTTTCCTTGCAGTGCCTCCAATTAAAACAGCTGTGTGTGTAACTACACATATGTGCTAAGCTGAACAACACAAGAGTCAGAACTTTCCTATATCTCCTTGCACTGTTAAGATCAAATGCTTCATGTTGGTGCACCTTTAAGGTTTAAAACATGACAAGCATCAGGATGTGCAGCAGTTACACAAACTTTCTACAAGGCAAGTTTGGAACACTTGCCTTAATCGAGGCTATATCATCTGAAAAGGCTGACATTGCAAGGTGAACCTTGTCTTTTGCACGTTTCATGTTACAACCGTAGGCTTTCTTTCAAGAAAACAAAAGGGGTAGCCGTTTTATACTGCCATTTAATTCAGTTTTTAGAGTAAAAATAACAATTCAAGGCCAGAAATCATTATACAAACAGAACAGCCCTTCTCAACAGGGCTGTCTCCTATATATACTCAGTATCAAATGCACTAATTTCTTTCCATAATCATATCTAAGGGTTCTTACTTATTCTCTCAATTCCAATAAGCTACGCAGAATTTGTAACTAAAACCCTAACCTTGTGCTGCAAGAATACCAAGGGCTTTTGGAAATTAAGTATTTCAGCTTTAGGTTGTAAGCCCATAGCAGAATGCTCACTGTTAATAATGGTATGCAAGGTGGAGAGAAAACAATTCAATATTGGCACTTTGAGTATGTGGAGATTGCAGCTAATGAGGCAGTATTTTACCCTGAAGTGCAAAAAATTTGAAGTTCTTGAGAGACTAACAATGCTATGGCATAACCCTTGCAGACTACATCTGCATTTTAGGAAAAGAAGAACTGCTCAGATTTTTAAGCGCTGAATTTACAGTCTTCAAAACAGAAATATATTTCTGTGGGTTTTTTTATAAGTACAGCATGCTGCAATTATGTCAATGTTATTAAAAACACTTCTGTTGTGGTCAAATATGTCTGATAAACGCCGATTATTTCATGCACATTAATGCCTGTTTTGTGGTATATGTGTGCAAGTGATCCACTTAATGAAATGTTATCAGATGTAGCCAAGGATTCAAAGGAACAAGCTCTTATTCTCTGTTTTACTCCCTTCTGGCAGGAGACCAATATAAAAGCTTGTAGGGGAAAAGGGGGCAGGACCCTAGGCACAGCCTCCCAAAGCCTCTGCATGAAGGAAAGTGCTGATTCAACTCCCACACGCTCTGACTTTCTCCCCAGGCACTGTTGTTTGGACAGCTGTGTAATGGGACAGAAAACCAACCTACCTGAAAGCTCATCTCCAAGCTTATCTGTAAGGGGAGCAATGGGAATGTGCAGCTGAGGGTACCAGGGGAAAGCAGAAACCTGTAGTGAGGATACCTTAAATCTATTGTTAAACACCGTGAGGGCTCTGCATCTTATCACACTCTTAAGCAGGGCCTTCTGGGAGCAGGAGAGTGTCACAGCGCCAGAGATAGAGTCCCCAAAGGAGGTAGGTGAAAGCAAGTTCTGTGCTATGTCCATTAAAGAAAAAACACAGAATTTCAGCTTTACATTTAATCTTTCTTTTGTACACAGGTGGTATTTTGCCCAAAAGGAAAGCTGCTGCCTGAATAGAAAGAACACAGTCTCTTTAGAACTTACAAGTCTTTGTTCATAAAAAGTCATGTTAAAAGAAGATAACAGGACTGACGACTCTCTCACAGCTTTACCAGTTAAGTTTTATTCATTATTTTCATTGTGTGATAGTGCCATTTTAGATTTACCTCTCCCAAATAGGTTCTTGCAATATAAATGGTTTCATAATGTTGACATTCTAGATTGTCAGTGCTGGAAAAAAGGTATAAACGGCAATACAGCTAAGGGAACTATGGCTAACAGACTCTCAGACGTTGATTCTGTCTGCTGACCAGCATCCTGGTATTGATAATACTACTGCAGCAAAACAGTGAGACCAGTCAGCACCTATGCAAACACAGAGATAGCTTAGCAGTAAAAATGTTACCTAGTGATTAGCATGAACTGAAAAAAAATCCCTGCTAAGTAATTAACATAGTCTAGGCTATTAACACAGGCTAAGTCTACAGGCAAAAATAGCTATATGGGACAGAGAAAAAAAGAGAAAGAAAAGGAGCCCCAGAAAAAAGAAAGCCTAGAGAGAAAGAACAATCTTAAAATAAAACTGCATTTGTTGCTAGACAAGAAACACAACATAACTAAATAAAAGCTTAAAGTCTTGCTCAGTCTGACTGCATTATTCACATCAAAGCCAGATATCACACCAGTAGGAAAGGAAGGACATGGGCAAGCCCATAGCGAAACACCAAGCCAATGTTGCTTGTCTAGAATTCAGGTACAGGTTTCTGAATTCATGCTTATTTTGTCTTCTTTTCAGAACAGATTAATAGTTGGGAAAAGAAAAATTATCCACAAAGAGGAAGTTCTCTCATGCCAGAGAAATATCTATGCTGGCAGAAGAGAATAAATAATTCACTAAGATCCCTTAAAATGAGATATAAAGATGACAAACCAGCTGTCAAGTACTATTTTT
Organism: Geococcyx californianus; assembly: GCA_013389885.1. NCBI lineage: Eukaryota > Metazoa > Chordata > Aves > Cuculiformes > Neomorphidae > Geococcyx > Geococcyx californianus. The sequence goes on along the minus strand of VWPV01018461.1, from coordinate 16,454 downwards.
TAATCCCTGAACATTCTAACATGTTTTCATAAATTGTGCAGTCACAGTTTTTATTATAAAGAAGAAAGACAAAACCAACCAAAACAAAGGAAACAACAAACCCTTCTTTACCTCTCTTAATGTCATCCAGCTGAGGCTCAGGGGAAGGATTATCTTTCAAAGGAGAAGTTTTAGGTCCAGCTGCTGGCTTGGTTGGGGCTCTGAACTGTGAAGGAGGCTGAGATGCTCGGGCAGACTGTTGTTCTATTCGGGCTTGGATCTTACTGCTGCCCTCTGCTCTGAAAAAACAACCAGAGATATTCAGCAGAACTATGCAACTCTGTTCCATTTTGTTAATATCCTTGTACCAACACATCACCTGTGACTTCCTCTTGTACAGATCTCAAGGGTTTTTTTGTAAAAACAAAGAATGAATTGCAGCTTTCTGTAGGAAACAATTGTCTTCAATAGCGAACATACAAGTAGATTGCAAAACGCTTACAAAATGTATTTTTAAATGCAGATATACTTCAGTGGTGCCAAATTCTCTACTTGAAGAGCAAGGAAGGCTTTGATTTAGCAATTAGTATTTGTATTTTTAAAAATGAATAAGTAATAATAGTAATTTGAAGTAACTACATGACAAATCCACTCGTAACAAAATGCTGCTTAAAACAATCACAGCAAAAGAAACAACTTTCTCACTTATAATTAAATCATGTCAAATTGAACTCTCTTAGAGGTCAACCTGACTAGACCAATCATTCTTACTGCTAACTGCAGCATGCAAGCACTTAATTCCTGGTTTTCATTTATTTCCTTTTATCCCTTAAAAATAGTTGTTCCTTAGCAGGAAAGTCTCTAGAATAACGTTATGCTTAGCCGTTCAATTCAAATCAAGTATTTCTTCCTTTTACTGAATCCATGATGCAATTCAGATTGCACGAAGTCAATATCCTTGGCAGAAAAGGACCCCAGAACAAAATACTTACTCAGGTCCCTCTATGGCACACCATAACGAGGTTAAAATGTGTAGTGTATTTATCACATAACACCAAAGCCTTCAGGGATGTGGCTTCACGTAGCATAGCACAGCACAGAAGCAGCTTATGTGGATATTAGAGCTCAATTTCAGTTCTAGGAGGGTCCCAGCTCAGCAATGTGACACTTGGTGTCTGTGAGCTAATCCCACTGAGAAACAAGTTAAACAAGCCCAGGTGGAATTTCTTGGGACTTCACCTAAACTGCTTCCAGCACCTGAGCTAAGACACTAAGGAAGAACTCAGGTATCTCTGTGCCCCACTGAACTGTAGATGCAACCTCAAAAATTAAGAACAGAACCACCACCACCTCTTCATCACTGAAATGCAGCTAGGAGATACTACATTAATACAGCTTACACACTCATTTACAACAGAAGTGAGGATATGGGCGTACACTCACTTTATCACACGAAAGGTAGAAGCAAAAGATTGTTTCCAGTATCAATCATTCTCTGGGAACTACAGTAGGTTTTATTCAGATTAACTGCAATTACTCCCTCACAAACATTATTAGGATGACAATACTAAAGCCACTGCTCCCACAAAGTGTCAATGGGTACTTAAAGATCAAAGTAGCCACGGAAAAAAGACTTCTAATCTAAAGAACTGCACGACTTTACAAAGCACTATTCCTTAAAACAGAAACCCCTAATTTTTTACTACCTTGCCTCTACTGGAGAAATGCTGGAATACTTTTCACATCACCAGAGCCAAAACTCAGTGAATCCAAACACCTCTCTGAACCTCAGCTTTCCTGCACGAAGTCCAGCAGAACTTAAACAGTGAACTGAAATTTCACCTATGACATGATCATACCCACTGGACAAGATGAATGCCACATGGATGAGTTTTCATGCTACTGATTCAGAGGAGTTTACAGTCCATTCACCTTGAAGTCAAGGTGTTCTTTGCAGATTTTCAGCCAACTGCTGATAAGCTGCAGCCCACATTTCTAGTAGTTTCACAAGTTAAAAGTTCTACAATACAATGAAGTCTTCTTTTTTTAAATGTAAAACTTGTAAAATTATTTAAGAGCTTCTTCTTCACGAGACATTTGTAGAACCACTTTCTCTTCAAATCTCAGTAACGAGTGGCTCAGTGAGATGCTGAAAGAACATGTGCCAGCGACTTCAGGTACTTGCAGAGCAGCAAGACTACTAAAAGCATTCCAGAGACACACTTTGTAGCATTTGTGGAGCGAAATAAGAATATTGAGTCAGAGAGGATTTCTGGCCTCATCAATTCTTGTAGGTAAAACCTCACAACCATTATTTCTATAGTTTTTTTCTCTGCCACCCCATCTGCAGGCTTTGGATTTGCGTTCCACTTTATCTATCACTGACCCAATACAAGGATGAGTGTTTCTTGTTCCTTAAGAGTATATCATTAAAGCATCATGACTCCCACAGGGGTAACAAACCTAGGAAGTCCAACAATCCTTTAGACAGCCTAATATTTCTGTGGTCTTTTCAGCTAAGCAGAGATTCCTGAAACACATCTGATCCTTCAGCCAGCTTCCAAAGCTTCAAAACATCAGAGGTGATGAACAATAATGATGTCTTTCCAGCGGTGGGGAACTTACAAATTATTTACTTTTGGATTCACACTTCTATTTGCATTTTCAGGCAAAACAATCAGCCATGCAAAGCTCATAAGGCTTAGTAATTAAACATCACTACAAACAAAAGAAGGCTGAGTTCTTCTTCAAAAGACAGCCTAAAGAAGAAACTTCAGCAAGAATTAATCCTATCAACAGCCCTGTCCCCAGCTTTACCTTGTTTTCTTGACTTGAATGCTGCTACTGAGTTTTTCCAGCACATATTCCCCAGTGTCATGATTGATAATAAGCACACAGTCCTTCTGATACGGTCTTTTATTTCCTTTAAACACAGTCATTGGTGGAGTTGAACCCTGGTATCAGAGAGAGAGCACACATATTTTTGGTTATTCCCCTACCCAAAAGTTTACAGACACTATGAGAAATGAATACTTGTGTTGTTCTGACCAAGACGCTAAGCAGTTAATGTTTAGGTCCTAAAGAAAATATTCATTCATGAAAAGGGAAAAATACAGTTATATGCAGTATATCAGATGTTTTCTCATAGCAATATTATGCCTTTCATCATTTTAAGCATCTCTGCAGTGACAAGACATCTTCTCCATGGTTGCAATTATTTACAGTTCTCATTCCCAAAATGGTAACATAACTGGATTTGCATAGTTGGCTCTAACAAGTGTCAGAAATCTGCTTGACATTTCTGCACTTGAAATCTTGGGTTTGGATAAGAAATAAAATTCTAATTATTCATGCAGCAGAATTGTTGCCTAAAGAAACACGTGGTCAATTGAAAAATAATTTAAACTGCTTTGTATTTACTCTAACAACAAAAACAAAAAGACTGTATTTTCACCATGGATTACAAGCAACTGTCACCAACTATGTAAGAACAGCTGCCTTCTTCAAAGCCAGATTAGCATACAGATGCCAGGCAACAACACCAAAATGTCTTCTCAAAAGCAAATGGGGTAGCTTGACACCTTCCACAAAGTCCCCAAATCCACACAGTGCTGCATAGAGAGCCATAAAAAGTCTAATGGCTGAGACGGAGAAGCAATAAAGAAAAACTCATGTGGTGGTGCACGCTGGCTATCTGATGCTGCTAAGATTGCGCTCAGCCTTGCTGCATCCATGCGCAGGCTGGCTTATACACCTGGGTTTGGGGTTACAGGAGGCAGTACCCATGGTCTATCTGCCCACAGCAGCACAGACACACATCTGACCATATCAAACAAGGACATCATATTCCAGGGGGATGTATAGAATTATGTTCTCAGCTATGAAACCTTCTCAGACTTCTCTGTAATGTACAGCTACTGCACAAAAGAAATTCTTGAAAAAGTTTATTCACGTGCACCTTTGCACATGCATAGTTTAATAGTGATAGGACAAGAGTAAATGGCCTCAAGTTGTGCTGGGGAGGTTCAGATTAAACATCAGCAAAAACTTCTTCACTGAAAAGGTTATCAGGCACTGGTAGAAGTTCTCCAGGGATGTGGTTGAGTCACTGTCCCTGGAGGTGTTTAAAAGATGGGTAGAGGAGGTGTTCAGGGATGTGGTTTGGTAGTGGACAGGTATGGTTGGACTTGATGATCTCAAACGTCTTTTCCAACCAAACAATTCTATGATTCTATGCTGTAGAATAGCAACTGCAATCAAGGAGAAAATTTAAAAGCACACTCTTCTATATTTTATTCTAAGTAGCAAAAATGAACAATCACATTTTAACCACTCAGAAATGCAATTACTATTCTCCACATCACTAATAAATAGAATATGTTTGAATTTAAAATGGCTTTGGAACAGCGAGTCAATAATCTGAATTCCCAACAAAGATACAGATAGTATTCAGAAAAGATGTCACAAGAAAGTCTAATCTTCAAAGGCATGTTACATTTTTAACATTCCTACATTGAAGAGGAAAGCCACATTTAAGATGATAAAAAGCGAGCTGAAAGTCAAATCCTGCTCGCTGTTGACAGCTAAGCCAGGAAATGTGTAAAGCACAAATTTAATGAAAACTGATCAAAGTTTGTTGGCTATCTCACTCTGTTACCCAGAGACCTCCTAACTCGGGAAAGAATGATTTTTGGCTAAAATAAAAATAAGCAGAAATAGAACGCTGCTTAATCAAATTAACAGTCTTATCATGTGCTTAAAATGAAATGTTCAGGTTTTAAGTGCCTAAATAACACTGGCTTACAGATTCTGCTGACTACAGAGTAGAATCTGTAGTAGTAGTAAAAGGTGGAACAGGTGACATTTAATCTATTTGTTTACATGCATGAGGGTTTTGTAACAAATTTTTCAATTCCCCAACCAAGGCTGTTTATCAAATATTAAAGCCACTAAATCCACATGTAGAAATATTACTTTAATTTATCCAAGCAACAAGGGAAACCAAAATACTTTCACTGAACAAAGTAACAGAGATATCCTCAGGGACCAGAGAATGTAAAAAAAAAAAAACAACTTAGAATCTGAGTCCTATCCAATTGCTGGGCAACTGAGAACCAACGCAGGATCCAAGAAATTCAGTAAATCCTGTCAGGATGAAACAACCTCAAAACTTTCCACTCTTTTCCAGTATGCTCAGTGTTCTCCAGCTCCCTTTCCGGAACACAGGCAGCAGTGCCTTGGACAATATACACATGGTGGCTGCATTTCGTGCAGCCTAAGCCTCTGAAGGATACTACTGTAAGCTTAAAGCTGTTCATACTCATGAGAAGATCAAAATTAAACTCAGCAGTGCAGAGATTTGGAAAGGGACAGTACAAGTGATGTTGTTTAACACCAAAACCGAGTCAATCCAAGATGAATGTCACTGCTCTTAATCATGCCGTTATCCACTCTCAAACAGCCCTACATTGTTCATCGTTTTTACAGACAAAAACCATTGTGTGACCTCCTGCAGCACTAAAGGCGACCAAAGTCATATAAAAAACAGGATGGGGGGAATCAGGCTGAAGCCTCATTCAGTCTGAATTACCAGAGTACCCTCGCCTACCTATTAAAACCAAAGTGCTAGAACAAACAACACCAAAAGGACCTGGCGTGGCTTCCAAACTGACTGGTGCCGCCCTGCAACCACCGAACTCATTGATGTCTATGAATTCTGGTTTATTGGCTCGACACATGACATTAGCTTCAGCTAATAAACACATTCAATTCCTGCATGCAAGCACTTCCATTTAGTAAGAAAACCACTGGACTTCCAATTACAAAGCAGCTGCAGCTATAAACAGTTTGATCTCTTGTTTTATTGCTGTTTGACCATCATCCTTGCACACTGGATCTTTATGGCATAATTTGAGGAAGGAAGAGGAAGGGAAACCACTTAATTGCCATGCACCAGACCCACCCCCCCACCCCCCCCCACTTCCACTGCTTAAGCTAAAGGTAGTGACTCATTTATGCTCTCTGTACATGTTTTAGTAAGGGGAAAAATATATTTACAGGCCTACCCATGGCTTCTGAACATCAAACCTTGACTAAAGCCCAAATTACTTTGCCTTTCTTCACTAAGCCATAGCTCTACAAATGGCTGGAAATGAGTTACAGAGCTTCAGCTAACAGTTAAAGGCTTCTTGTTAGTCAAGGAAGAGCAGGAAGGAAGCACAAGTAAAGAACAGATTGGAACCTTACAAATACAACCCTTTACAAAGATTCAATTGTACAGTCCTTTCCTAAGGGAACACACTACAAGTCTGGCTGCTCAAATACTGAACCCATTTATATTAACAACGAATAAAGTGAAAACAACATTAACATTAGACATCAAAAATTTGTTGGGGAATAAAAAAGGACACACATATAACAAACTTACTGGAATATGTGGCAAAGTGATTGTTACATCATCTCCTTTTCCAACTTGGAGCTCCCCCTCACAAGATGTATCAATTGATGCTGGCTTAAAATCATCTAAAGAGGAAAACAAGTGCGATTACATTTCTTAAGAGTCTTCAGAAGTGCCATCCCGCCTTGCAAAGTGTCACTGCACAATTACTATGATTGATTTCAGGGAATGCTAAAATGCACACTAGTGTCTACAGCAGGAGTGGAATAATGCACCAGTACAATGTGTCTATGCTCAGTGCTCCAGTCATACAATGGTACGAGATCTCAAGCTTCCTTTTCAAAATGGAAACGAGACTCTAGACCTTGTGTTTGAAGACCAAAAGCACACATCTTCAAACTCCAGGCTTTAAGTGACACCTAATTTTGCAGACAAGTGTAAAATTGTAGCATGCATCTCCAAAGAGCATCAAATTCAAGACCTGGAGCTCTGTGTGGCTCTCAATTCCAAGCCTGAGGATTCTGTGATAAAGACTAATTTAGTGACACTGACTTATTTAGCCTTACTGATATTTCTGGCTATTTAGCCATTTGGCCTCCACAATACTTCCTCCAGGGTAGAGGCCTCAGATCTCATCTGTGAGGAGAAAAGAGTCACCGAGCTCACTTCAGTAAGCTCCACGCTAGTCCAAAGCCACTGTGGATGGAAAGCATGACTAAGGTGAAACACTGTAATAGCCTTAAACTAACCTTAGTTTTAAGTATTTTTGTTGCATTGTATTGAATGCTTTGTCCCCCAAACAAGTCTGTTTAGTGCATTTATTTGAACTATGAACATTTTAACTTAAAAGTATTTTCCCCTTATTATTCTGTCATGCTGATGAGCCATAAACACCACAAAAAACTATTAAACCTGTAATATTTTGACAGAGGATTTAGACAAAGTGAAATAAGAACAGAGAGCTATCAGTTGTTTTGTTTTGCTTTGTTTTTTAAAATAAGCCTCCATTCAATTCTGACGTATCTGGATATGAAAAGGTACAATCATATTCATGATCAAGGCTTTTAATTACTGCATTAGTNGTGCACCTTTGCACATGCATAGTTTAATAGTGATAGGACAAGAGTAAATGGCCTCAAGTTGTGCTGGGGAGGTTCAGATTAAACATCAGCAAAAACTTCTTCACTGAAAAGGTTATCAGGCACTGGTAGAAGTTCTCCAGGGATGTGGTTGAGTCACTGTCCCTGGAGGTGTTTAAAAGATGGGTAGAGGAGGTGTTCAGGGATGTGGTTTGGTAGTGGACAGGTATGGTTGGACTTGATGATCTCAAAAGTCTTTTCCAACCAAACAATTCTATGATTCTATGCTGTAGAATAGCAACTGCAATCAAGGAGAAAATTTAAAAGCACACTCTTCTATATTTTATTCTAAGTAGCAAAAATGAACAATCACATTTTAACCACTCAGAAATGCAATTACTATTCTCCACATCACTAATAAATAGAATATGTTTGAATTTAAAATGGCTTTGGAACAGCGAGTCAATAATCTGAATTCCCAACAAAGATACAGATAGTATTCAGAAAAGATGTCACAAGAAAGTCTAATCTTCAAAGGCATGTTACATTTTTAACATTCCTACATTGAAGAGGAAAGCCACATTTAAGATGATAAAAAGCGAGCTGAAAGTCAAATCCTGCTCGCTGTTGACAGCTAAGCCAGGAAATGTGTAAAGCACAAATTTAATGAAAACTGATCAAAGTTTGTTGGCTATCTCACTCTGTTACCCAGAGACCTCCTAACTCGGGAAAGAATGATTTTTGGCTAAAATAAAAATAAGCAGAAATAGAACGCTGCTTAATCAAATTAACAGTCTTATCATGTGCTTAAAATGAAATGTTCAGGTTTTAAGTGCCTAAATAACACTGGCTTACAGATTCTGCTGACTATAGAGTAGAATCTGTAGTAGTAGTAAAAGGTGGAACAGGTGACATTTAATCTATTTGTTTACATGCATGAGGGTTTTGTAACAAATTTTTCAATTCCCCAACCAAGGCTGTTTATCAAATATTAAAGCCACTAAATCCACATGTAGAAATATTACTTCAATTTATCCAAGCAACAAGGGAAACCAAAATACTTTCACTGAACAAAGTAACAGAGATATCCTCAGGGACCAGAGAATGTAAAAAAAAAAAAACAACTTAGAATCTGAGTCCTATCCAATTGCTGGGCAACTGAGAACCAACGCAGGATCCAAGAAATTCAGTAAATCCTGTCAGGATGAAACAACCTCAAAACTTTCCACTCTTTTCCAGTATGCTCAGTGTTCTCCAGCTCCCTTTCCGGAACACAGGCAGCAGTGCCTTGGACAATATACACATGGTGGCTGCATTTCGTGCAGCCTAAGCCTCTGAAGGATACTACTGTAAGCTTAAAGCTGTTCATACTCATGAGAAGATCAAAATTAAACTCAGCAGTGCAGAGATTTGGAAAGGGACAGTACAAGTGATGTTGTTTAACACCAAAACCGAGTCAATCCAAGATGAATGTCACTGCTCTTAATCATGCCGTTATCCACTCTCAAACAGCCCTACATTGTTCATCGTTTTTACAGACAAAAACCATTGTGTGACCTCCTGCAGCACTAAAGGCGACCAAAGTCATATAAAAAACAGGATGGGGGGAATCAGGCTGAAGCCTCATTCAGTCTGAATTACCAGAGTACCCTCGCCTACCTATTAAAACCAAAGTGCTAGAACAAACAACACCAAAAGGACCTGGCGTGGCTTCCAAACTGACTGGTGCCGCCCTGCAACCACCGAACTCATTGATGTCTATGAATTCTGGTTTATTGGCTCGACACATGACATTAGCTTCAGCTAATAAACACATTCAATTCCTGCATGCAAGCACTTCCATTTAGTAAGAAAACCACTGGACTTCCAATTACAAAGCAGCTGCAGCTATAAACAGTTTGATCTCTTGTTTTATTGCTGTTTGACCATCATCCTTGCACACTGGATCTTTATGGCATAATTTGAGGAAGGAAGAGGAAGGGAAACCACTTAATTGCCATGCACCAGACCCACCCCCCCACCCCCCCCCACTTCCACTGCTTAAGCTAAAGGTAGTGACTCATTTATGCTCTCTGTACATGTTTTAGTAAGGGGAAAAATATATTTACAGGCCTACCCATGGCTTCTGAACATCAAACCTTGACTAAAGCCCAAATTACTTTGCCTTTCTTCACTAAGCCATAGCTCTACAAATGGCTGGAAATGAGTTACAGAGCTTCAGCTAACAGTTAAAGGCTTCTTGTTAGTCAAGGAAGAGCAGGAAGGAAGCACAAGTAAAGAACAGATTGGAACCTTACAAATACAACCCTTTACAAAGATTCAATTGTACAGTCCTTTCCTAAGGGAACACACTACAAGTCTGGCTGCTCAAATACTGAACCCATTTATATTAACAACGAATAAAGTGAAAACAACATTAACATTAGACATCAAAAATTTGTTGGGGAATAAAAAAGGACACACATATAACAAACTTACTGGAATATGTGGCAAAGTGATTGTTACATCATCTCCTTTTCCAACTTGGAGCTCCCCCTCACAAGATGTATCAATTGATGCTGGCTTAAAATCATCTAAAGAGGAAAACAAGTGCGATTACATTTCTTAAGAGTCTTCAGAAGTGCCATCCCGCCTTGCAAAGTGTCACTGCACAATTACTATGATTGATTTCAGGGAATGCTAAAATGCACACTAGTGTCTACAGCAGGAGTGGAATAATGCACCAGTACAATGTGTCTATGCTCAGTGCTCCAGTCATACAATGGTACGAGATCTCAAGCTTCCTTTTCAAAATGGAAACGAGACTCTAGACCTTGTGTTTGAAGACCAAAAGCACACATCTTCAAACTCCAGGCTTTAAGTGACACCTAATTTTGCAGACAAGTGTAAAATTGTAGCATGCATCTCCAAAGAGCATCAAATTCAAGACCTGGAGCTCTGTGTGGCTCTCAATTCCAAGCCTGAGGATTCTGTGATAAAGACTAATTTAGTGACACTGACTTATTTAGCCTTACTGATATTTCTGGCTATTTAGCCATTTGGCCTCCACAATACTTCCTCCAGGGTAGAGGCCTCAGATCTCATCTGTGAGGAGAAAAGAGTCACCGAGCTCACTTCAGTAAGCTCCACGCTAGTCCAAAGCCACTGTGGATGGAAAGCATGACTAAGGTGAAACACTGTAATAGCCTTAAACTAACCTTAGTTTTAAGTATTTTTGTTGCATTGTATTGAATGCTTTGTCCCCCAAACAAGTCTGTTTAGTGCATTTATTTGAACTATGAACATTTTAACTTAAAAGTATTTTCCCCTTATTATTCTGTCATGCTGATGAGCCATAAACACCACAAAAAACTATTAAACCTGTAATATTTTGACAGAGGATTTAGACAAAGTGAAATAAGAACAGAGAGCTATCAGTTGTTTTGTTTTGCTTTGTTTTTTAAAATAAGCCTCCATTCAATTCTGACGTATCTGGATATGAAAAGGTACAATCATATTCATGATCAAGGCTTTTAATTACTGCATTAGTTAAGAAATTAACATCTCAGAAAAAAATTCACATATAATTCCATTATGAAAAGCACATTTGCAGAAAAAAGCGCAAAACCTTAGCTTGCAATAAATTCTCATTAAGAGGACGTTAATGCCTAACTGAGCTTTACTTTGACAGCACAACAAGCAGAATCAGGCACACTTGACTTAATCCTCATGCCTGAACTGCCAGACCAAATCATACCCTTCATTTTCATCTGAGCAATCTATTTCTAGCTATTGTTTCCCACCTACTTTATGTGCAAGCTTGCTAAATAAAACAAACCAGCTGTACAAGAGTGAGTGCCTTTGCCAAAAAAGGATCAAGAGTTCAACAGCGCAGCCACTAAATTAAAAGGAATATCACTGTCACTCTTCTTTCTTATGTATCAGCAAATTACAGTTGCTCTCAAGAAGCACTCAACAACTTGTTTGCATTTGGTTAGGTTACTAGGTGTATGTGCTTAGCTAATGTTGCTGTAGATCAAGAGCATTGTTATGTCCCTCCAGATGTACCCACAGGTCTTTTCCTGAATGTCAAATGTTTTTGAGACATGTTTTCTAAAGATAATCCAGTTTTTCATTACAGTATTTCACAAATGTTACGGAAAGGAATGAAGTATTTTAAGAAGGCTGAAACAAATTTAGCCTACAAAATCCTCTTATTGTAGTTTGTGTGAAGAGGATTACAGGAACAATATAATGCTTGGATCCCAGATAAATCATTCCAGATAAACAGTTAGAAGAAAAAAAAAGTATAACCAGGAAATGAAGAGATCTTACTTCAAAGTCATCGATAGAAAATACAGCCCACAGAAAGCTCTTTTGAAATAAAACTGCATTCTTCCAGTTATATTCAGAAGAGCTTTGGCTTTGCAATCCCTTAAGAAATGGATTATTGAAGCACTTCTAGAAATGTAGTGTATTTCTGTCTGGATGTGGCTTGGGTTTAATTCATACACTAGCAGACAACAAGCTCATTCATCTGATAGTTGGATTATTTTAAATTTTTTGATTTATAAATGGAGGTTCGCTAGTACACTAGTGCTGGATAAAACTGCTCAGTGTTATGTATGAACAGTGAAATATACCAAACATATGGAATCCTATTTTTTAGCATGGTGGAATTATGTGTAACAAGAGGGGTGAAACACACCAAACTTAAGTGTTAATCCACTAGACAGAGTTTACTACTGAGCAAAAGAGCTTTGCCTCAACCATTGACCATCTACTTCAGTAACAGCTCAATCTGGAAAGCTGTGCATTCGTCACACTTGGGTAACTTGTACCACTGAATTTACTTACTTGTAGGGTATGAATTTGGGCCATGGGATTGGGCCTAGGATTATGTATTAACCTACTGTTAATTTCCCCACAAAGATACTGAAATACAAGTTTAGTATTATTTTAATTCCCCGTCGATGACTGACTACTCATTTTAAATCCTGGACTCATTCAGCAGAAGAAAAAGCTACCCTTGCCCACAGAATTCAAGAACAGAGACATCATGAGCTCATCTTCAAAATCATCTTCTAACATGAAATTAAATGTACGCAATGGTCAACAGAGCAGCTGGAATAGTATCTAGTGCCTTTAAAAAAACCGTACATGTTCTTCCGATTATTTCTAAACTTCATAACAACTGGAGACACTACCTCGAGATTTACCTTACACTTATTAAGCAGTACTTTATGTGTCCAAGTCATTTGTGCTTGTTCTCCTGGGAAGTCAATGATTACAGCTGGCTGGAGCTAGGACAGCTAGGGACAGGGCTGCTGCATTATGTGTTGCCTCATCATGAAAATAGCCAATTAAATATCAAACTGCTGGAGCTCCGGCTGCCAGCCAGCACCCTCCTCTCCAGGCACACCGCCAGGCCAGGGGTAGTGGTGACCTGTCCTGCAACTGCCATAAAATAACATAAAATGGGGAGCCACCCCCTCATGGAGAGGACAGCATTATGATTTGAAGTGACTCATGGATGTTTTGTGAAAAACTCCATAAGGTCCTTGTCCATCCTGACCTGCTTTCTCACACTTCCTCCCTGTCTTTGTTCTTGGCCAGCATCCACCTTCTCCCCTTGGGCTGCCCACCACAGTGGGACACATCCGTGGGGAAAACACTTGTGGTGGTGGGGAGGCAAGATGGGTGCTGAGAGAGTGGAGAAGAAGGGAAAGGGAGGAGATAGGCGCTGAGGCAGCGGGATGGAAAGAGGGGAGACAAGCACTGAAGAAAAGAAGGGAGGAAAGCAGGGAGACGGCAAGAAGGAAAGTGGCAGGGAAAGCTGGGAGGTGGTTGCTGAGAGTGAGAGGGAAGGAAAATGAGAAGAAAAGCAGGAAGACCCGTGGGGAGGAAAGCAGGAGAAAAGGCTGGGAGATGGGTGCTGAGCGACTAGGAGGGAAAGTAGTGAGAAGGGTGGGAAGAAAAGTGGAGAGACAGGTGCTGAGGGAACAGGAAAGTGGGGAGACGGACACTGAAGGAGCAGGAAAGCAGGGAGATGAACCCTTAAGGAAAGTGGGGAGGAAAGCGGGGAGATGGGCAGGAGAAAAAGTGGGAGGGAAAGCGGTGAGACGATTGGGAAGGAAAGCCGAGAGACGGGCTCTGAGCGAGTGGGAAGGAAAGAAAAGACGGGTACTGATGGGGCAGGAAGGAAAATGGGGAGACGGGGGGAAGGAAAGCAGGGACACGGGTGCTGAAGAAAAGTGGGGAAGAAAGTGGGGAGACAGATGGGAAGGAAAGCAGGAGGGAAAGCGGGGAGACGGGCGCTGAGAGAGCGGGAGGGAAAGGTGAGAAGACGGGTGTTGAGGAAGCCCTGTGGTGGCGGCCGGTGCGAAGAGAAGGGCTCGAGGCTGCGCGCCGGCGGGGAGGGGACGGGACCCCGGGAGGGAACCTCGGTGAGAATGGGAGGGGGCCGGGCAGGTGGTGCCCGTGGCCCGGCGGGAAGGGGTGCGAGGAGAAGGGGAGTGCAGCAGGAGAAGGGCAGGGGGCCGGGACGCGGGGTGGGCGCTCACAGCGGATGGTGTGGAACGAGGCCTTAGGCCGCCGCTCGAAGCTCTCGCCCAGCTGCAGCGGATGCTCCTCCTTGTCCAGCAGCGAGTTGGCCGAGCCGTTCATGGCCCCGGTGCTGCCCCGTCCCCTCCTCTCCTGGTCCCTTCCTCTCCTCCGTGCGCTGCCGCCCGGCGCCCTTCCGGGGCACGAGTGCAGCCGGGAAACCGCTCCGCGGCGGCGGCGGGGCGGAAGCCGGTGAGGATCCCTGCCGAGGGGGAGCGAGTGGGGGCGCTGGGGCGAGCAGAGCTGGGGTCCCCGCTAAGGGGGAGCGAGCGGAGTTGCAGGGCGAAAGGCTGCGGTGCCCGCCGCAGGGCGGGGCGGTGTAGAAGGGCCGGGGCGTCCAGTGGCTGCGGTCCCCGCAGAGAAGGAACGGGCGGGAGCTCCTGGACGAGGAGAGTCTGGGATTCCCGGGGGCTGCGGTTTCTGCCGAGGGGCGCGAGTGGGAGCGCTGGGACGAGCTGGGGTTGCGGTTTCTGCCGAGGGGCGCGGGTTCCCGGAGGTTCGTCCCTAGGAGGAGAGGGGGGAGCCCGGCGTTCCCCGCCCTGGGGAGGGAAGGGCAGGAGGGGCCTTCCCTAGAGGGGTCTTCGGCATTGGCGTGGCCCCACCGAGGGAGCTGCTGTGGGCGGAAACGAGGTGTCCCTGTGGGGGAACCCGGGGGGCTTGCACAGAGGTGTTACCTCTTTGCCGTCTTACAGAATCATAGAATCGCTTGGTTGGGAAAGATCTTTGAGATCATCGAGTCTAACCACATCTGTCCACTGCTGGACCATCTCCCTAAGCACCTCGTCTACCCGTCTCTTAAACACCTCCAGGGATAGAGACTCCATCACCTCCCTGGGCAGCTGTGCCAGAGCCTAACAACGCTTTTGGTAAAGAAATTTTTCCTGATGTACAATCTAAACCTGCCCTGGCACAACTTGAGGCCATTTCCTCTTGACCTGTCGCTTGGGAGAAGAGATCAACAGCCACTGGGATACAGCCTCCTTTAGGGCTGGATTCAACATTTTAAACTCCTAGGGTTGGTTTTTAACTTTTAAAAAGGCTCTTCAGGCCAGGCATAGGCTGTTGAAACCATCTTTATCATGTTTAATTCCCAGTACAGTGTTTTCTGAGCACAAGACTGGCTTGGATGGTTTATTCTAGGTTGTCCTATGAAGAAATATAAAAGTTGCTGTTTTAGTAATGTGTTAGGCATTCAGCTGTTTAAGCTCTTTTTTTTAGAGGATACACTCTTCTAGCGGAGACTTTCAAGAAGACCTCTTTTCTGTAACTTTTTCCATTGTTTTTGAAGGAAAAAAGTGGGTTTCTAGGTCCTGTGAAGCTGGACAAAAAATTGAGAATTATTCATTTTATTTTCACGTTTGTTTTTTGTATTGTACAAGATATAATACTTTAGTGAAGTACTACTCTTGGTTTGCTTTAGGGTGGCTGTTGAATCATAGAATCATGGAACAGTTTGTGTTGGAAGGGACCTTAAAGATCATCCACTTCCAACCCCCCTACCATAAGCAGGGACACCTTCCATTTGGTCAGGTTGCTCAAAGCCTCACCCACCCTGATCTTGAACACCACCATGGGTGGGACATTTCTGTTAATTTCCATTTTGGTAAAATGACACCAAAGCCTGGTTCTGGGCACTGACATACAGAAGTGGTATGTTTTGGCTGCCTGAGCTTCCCTGGGAGTTATTGGGCCATAGAGGATTTAATTCATATGTGCCATCATCTAGGATCTGGAAGTTTGTGGCAAGGCAGGGGTCAGAACAAGTCTAATATCAGAGAAAATGTTTGTGTCCCGTCTCAGCCTGTGAAGAGCTCTTTTCATTGCTCCATTTTTGTTAACTTCTGAAAATAAACACATCTGTGATTGTTAAAACCAGTATGGATCATCAGGAGGAAGCAGCGGAAGGAATGTTGATGCAGGCTGGCTATGGGCATTTTGGCAACAGAACTGTTTTTGCTCTCTTGAGTGATGTGGTGTTATATAAATGCTGATATTTTCACCAGTGTTTTCTTACAGAGGTGAGAGTAGGAAGGAGAAATGCTAACATGAATACAGTTTGTTTCATCAGCTTTAATGGGACTTTGAAATGTCACCTGTTTCTCCGTTATGTTTTTTCTGAGGTGTTCAAACTGAAGTTAACAAGAAACAAAACCCTTGTTTTGCTTTTAAAGTCGATTTTGTTGGAAGTAAACTTAGACCTACACCGTGTTTCTCTTGTTAGGTAGCTTTCTAGAATGCAGAGGGAAGGCTAGCAGGCTCCATTTGACTTGCGGAATAAAGACCCCCACAACTTGCAGAGAGTTATGAAGTCAGGTATGTTTATTACACCAGTGGGCTTCAGGTTGGATACTTCCAAAAAACCACCCTGTGCGCCGAACAACAGACAGGTCGGAGTTTATTGCCAAAGGACATACATA
>VWPV01018460.1:0-34820 GCA_013389885.1 Geococcyx californianus | reverse complement strand
GGGGTTTTTTTTTGGTGGTTGTTATTAAGTAGATTTAAATCCAATAATTTTTACAGATTGTGGTCTAATAAATTCATGTCCTTTTATTATCTGATGCTCTTTCTGTAGTCGGAAGTGGTTATTCCTTAGGGTTTGTTTGTATCTGCAGGGAGATCCTCTTTACTGAAGAGGGAAGGAGACTAATCAATTGCTGGAGTTCATGCTTTATTCAGGAGGAAGTACTCTGAAGTGTATTAGAAGAAAGTATCATGTAAATGGTGCATAACTTTTTTGTGAATTGGGCTCACAGCATGTAGGCCAGATGCAAGACTGTTAAAGCGAAGCAGTAATGGGAGTTCAGAAGTTGCTTGTGACTGAAAACAATGGAACAAACAGTAAAAGACTTTCATCTCAATTAAACCCAGTCCTGAGGCAGAGATGTTAATTTCACAGACTTCAAGACACCGTTTATATATTCTGGTAATTTTAGTTCCCCGTATGTGATTAAGGAAGCAATTACTAGCTTTATGTAGAAAATTTTGCACAAGTGACATAACCGTTAAGGAAAAAATTGCCTGACTCCTAACTTGCACCATTTTTGGCTATTGGTTTCAGTGATTTTGGCATAACTTAAAAGGTCAATGATTTTGCTTAGTTTTGTAGTGTAAAAGCTAATGAAGTTGCTCTTTTAAAATTTTACACATGATATGTACTTGTAAAGATATAAACTAAGGCAGCCTCAAAGTGTCAAAAGAATTATTTGTGCGTATTAGTATGAATGCATTTAAAAAATAAAAACCTTTTGCTAAATCAACTTCTAAATGATCAGAGAGAATTATCTTTAATTATGATAATCAAAGTGCTCCAAGTGATTCTTGCAGCTTCAACTGCCAAGCTATTTCTTCTTTGCCTGTTGAAGCTGGAATTTTAAAGAGCACTGTTTGCCTTAACACACCTTTTTCCTTTTTTTGCCAAAGGTCATGCTCTTAAACCACAAGTTGCTTCCATTTTTACATCATTTTTGGATGGACTGAAAAAATTCTACATCACAAAGGTAACTCTTGTGCTTTAATACTGTTTGGAAGCTGCATGCTATTCTCTGTTTTCATCTTTCTAATGCAGCTGAGTTTGAGTGTAACAGATTCTGCATATTAGGACTGGTTAACTTGAGATTCTCAAGGTGTTTTAATCCTAAATGATATTCTGTTTGAGGAATCATTCCATGAGAGCTGTTCTCACTGATCATATCTGTAGATGAGATTGATATGCCTTGTCTAACATTGAGTCAGTGACAGAGCAAGACTGGAACCAGTTTATCTACCTTACAGACCACTGATCATCAGTTAATACTGATGGAGTAAGGCTAATGCTTTGTCTTGTTTTCTTCACACATTTTGTCAAGGCATGATCTACTTTGTTTTTATACTGAATTAGAATTTTGGGAAAATCTCAAGATAACCATCTTGAATTGTGTATATATGTGTGTGTGTATGTGTTATGTATGTGTGTATGATTTTTGTCTTTCTGGAATTCATCCCAATGAATACCCTTTAGAATCCAGAATTATCTAGTGCTAAAATGATCTCAGCTAGGGTTTTGTGTTAAATAATTTGTCTTGTTACTGATTTTTTCCTCCAAATTAGTGAACTAGAGAGTTCCTGCAAATGTGGCTATTCAGATGTAGAAAATTGCATCATTCTGGATTTAGATAACTTTGATAGGAGGAGGTAAACATTGCATTCTGATCAATAATGAGTGTCTTCAAGGAGTGTGTTTGCTTGAGAGACAATGATTAGTGTTGATTCTGCTTTTTCTTGAGCTACTAAAGTAGAAAATGCCATGTGTCTAGTGACTTCTTTTGCTAGGGAGTACCTATTAGGTTTAGAGATGGCCCCAAGATTATTTTGATACCACTTTGGAGGTGTTACCAGTACCAGGATAGTCATATCTATCTTCCACTTTATCTGTGAATTGCTCCCTGGAAAAAAAAAACCAAACCAAACAAATAACAAAAAAACCCCAACAAACACCCACACCCAACACAACACCCCAAACAAAACAAAACAAATCTAAACAAATCACAAAACCCAACACAAACCCACTCCCCCCATTATAGAATTGTAAGGTTGGAAGAAACCTCTGAGATTGAATCCAACTGTACTGGTTTCCCTACTAAACCATATCCTTAAGAACTCATCTACCCGGCTTTTGAACCCCTCCAGGGATGGCAACTCCACCACCTCCCTGGGCAGCTGTGCCAATCCCTGACCACTCTCGCAGTGAAGAAATTCTTCCTAATGTCCAGTCTAAACCTCTCCTGGTGTAACTTGTGGCCATTTCCTCTCATCCTATCGCTGTCACTTGTGAGAGGAGCCCAGCACCCACCCCGTCACAACCTCCTTTCAGGCAGGTATAGACAGGGATGAGGTCTCCCCACATCAGACTAACAGTTATCTTTTATTGAATGGAGCAGTTGTTTAACTGATACCACTTAAGTGAACAGGAACAAAGTCTTTCTGCTTTGCTCCTCTGTGTGGTTTGGGACTGTTCACTGAGATATGAATGCTCTAGTTATTGCTTGTCTACTGGTTCATGCTGCAGCTAGTTCCTTCAGTAAGAATTGTAAGGTGTTACCTGAGCACTACAGGTGGCAGAATAGATGAAAGGATTCATAGTAGATGAAATACAAGTGATTCTAGAACAAGGGACCCTAAATAGTACCTTAGTAGACATTTATTCCTGTTGTTGGAGTTTTGCTGTAGTAACATACGTATTTCTTTCTATTTATGTTAACTATGCTGGTTTTGTAGGACTAATGGATAAGACAGATCCTTTTCTATAAAGGTATATTCTTTCACAGGGGTTTACGTGATTTTGGTTGGGGTGGTAGGATGCAATATCCTTTTCAGAAATGCTCATTTGGATCTCTCTGACTGGGGTTTACCCTACAGCCAATTTGAACTCATTGGCTGGAGGACTGAGCTGCCCAAAATGCTTTGCCTCCTTGCTGGTTATTTTTGGACCCTCCTGATACCTTCGGTTAACTTCCAGTACAGTTAATTTATTCTGTTAAAGGACTAAGGAAAGGAATAGCAACAACCCGGGATTCTTCTCAGCATAGCACATAAGGGATGAATTTGAATCTCTTTGACTGTAAATGTAATTCATCTAACCTTGCTTAGTGCTTAAGTAACAAGCTACCGCACGCAGCGTAGAGACTGGAAGAGGTGAATGTCACTGGAAGGGGAAAGATTTTTAAGAACATAATTGTTGGTCTATATATGTATTAAGACTATATTGTTATAAATCAAACTTTTACCCTTCTCTACTGTGGAAGGTTATTAAACTTTATTGCAACTATATATTCATCTCCGTTCCTTCTGAAGTCTTCTGCTTAGTGGTGGTAGTTCACTGGAGCTATTTAATAATAATAAAGGTATATAGAAAATAAGTAAGGCTCTTTTTGAACTAGTGATGAAGATAGCTCTTGACTGCTGTTTCTGAAGCAAAGCCATAGAGACAGTCTCACTTCATTACTGTGTAAACGTTTTTAGTAATTTACTCTCCATTTCCACTGGGATATGTTCCCTGCTGCAAGTTTTGAAGTTACTTTCCTTCCGTAGTACTTTTCCCAGCATAGATTTTCTGTGGCCCACTCTTGATACAGCTGTTTTGAACAGTGATGTTTATGATCATCTTGGTCATCTTCCTGCTTTAATACAGGAATAGTTGAGAGGATGTGTCTCCCTATTGCTGAAAGCATTTAAGACTTGTTCTCTATTCAGTCTAGGTAGACAGCTGTTACGTCTATCCTGCTTTTTATCAGGAGGAAAAAGGTGATTGAAATAAGATTATTTCAGTGGCCTTGTGAATATTTGTCTTGGCTTGGAAAACCTTAATTATTTTGGGGAGTGAATTTTTGAGATGTTTTTTCCTAATCTTTCCTTTTAGTTGGAACAACACTTTATTAACCAGAGGACCTGATGTGAATTTGATAAGTCAAGTCTGGTTGTTTGTACTCTACCACATGCTCTATGACATAATGCAAAGTTTTCTCTCTTTACAGTTTAAAGGATTTGATCCCAACATTCTGTGTGTAGCTACCTTGCTCTTTGAGGGTGACAGAGAGAAGGTTCTTCAGCATGAAAAGCAAGTCTATGATATTGCCACCAAGTTTGGGTATGCTTTTAAAAACTTTTTCATATGAAACTGGGAGTTAACTGTCCAGGAAGAATAGGATTACTGTATTTTTATAGTGATTACTCTATGGATGTGCTCTCAGTTTACTACTTGGCAGTGGCAGTTGTTCATCTCTCTTGAGATTATGGAATGAAAAGATAAATGCAAGAAGTTAAAGGTCTGGTCTGAGCCTAACGTCTCATTTCTAGTGAGGACTCTACTATTTGCAACTAATGTAACACAGCTTGGAGACAGCCAAACTTGCATATATGTTTGATATTCAAAGTATTATTAATCTTCTTGGAAACCAGTGACTAGTTTGCTGGAAAGGTAATTAAACTCTTGTTAATTGCAGTGGCTTGGCAGCTGGAGAAGATAATGGACAGAGAGGATATATGCTGACATTTGTCATTGCTTACCTTCGGGTAGGTTAGCTTTTGTCTGCCTGCTGAAACTTTATAAAAGAAAAAAATGTCTTTTTGAAGATGCTTTCTCCGAAATCTAAATGCAAGTTTCCTTCAGTAATATCTCAGACTTCTCCCAGAGGTTGTATCTCTTAGTTTCTGATTAGTGTTTATTCATGGAAATTCATCTGCAAAACATCATAAAAACCTTACTTTACATGCTTATTAGAAAATAGTTCCTAATAAAGGGTAGAGAAAATGAGATTGAAGAATCCACTAGCAGTTGCTAAGTAAAACAGATCAGATTTATAAATCTACAGGTTGAATGTAATGGGAGGCTGGGAGAGTACTTAAAATACTCATGTGCTCACTTGGCTCTTAACTCTTCTTTGGACATCTGCTTATGGCTGTGTTTCAGATCAGAATTCCAGGACAAATGGACCTTTAATATGAACTGTTGCAGCTGTTCTTATGAATTTTAGTCTTACTGTTGAACAGAGAATTATGTATGTACATTCTGTGTGCTATATTTCATTTGGATTTTATAGTTTGGAACAAATCACTGAATTTCTCTTTATTTCAGCAGGCTATATGTAAAATGGGCAAAATGTTTGGTTTTATTCTACCTAGAAAGGAATTACAATTCCAAATCAATACTTCTGAGTATTGCGTTGGTTAGCACAGTGAAGCTTTTGGCTTGATGCTATAGTGATACAAATATTTGATTAGTGTAGGCATACTGACAGTCTGACAAGTTTTCACTACAACCATGACATGAAAATGCTTGTCATCTGTGTCTTGGAGAGCTACCGTATTGCCATCATCATAAATTAGTGTCACTGGGACAGATGGGTGGTTTTGCTAAATAGACTTTCTGTTTTTCTTATTCAAACTAACTCAAGTTGCTCAACTGTTAGCTGTGGAGCATACACTGGAATCCCAGATGTTGATGCTGAATGTTACTGATAATTTCCGTTCTCTATTTGTTAGGACCTGGGCCTGGATTACTATGTAATAGGAGAATCATTTGAGACATCTGTTCCATGGGATCGGTAAACTGTGATTATTCTTTAGAACCGCTTAAAACTTGTACTTTGTTTCATTCCAATTATTCCTAACCCATGCTTGCTCATGGGGAAACTTAATTTAATTTAGGCCTTATGTGTATTGGAGGCTCCCTGATGTGCCTCAAGTCTTGCACCTGTGTGTGCTTTCTAAAGTTGCTATTAAATTATGCATCAGGATTTTTTACATGCATTGCATGCAAGCATTCAGTAATGTTTCTGCTTAGGTTAGCTTACTGCAACTGAGTCAGGACTTGAAATTGCCCACTTTAGCAGGACAGTGGTGAGATTTAACTGTTGTGTGGTGAGCAGCCACATGTGTGGGATCAGCAGTGTATTTCAAACAGAAAAGCTTGGAGAAAAAAATCAAAGAAATCATGTAAATATATATAAGGTTTTTTCTTTTCCCCAGTAATGCAGGAAAACGAAAGCTGAAAAGATAACTTTTGCCCAAGATTAAGATCTTTTTTCTAAGCTTGTTTTATCTGTTAGCTATGGTTGAGAAACGCTTACCCACAACAGAGTTTAATATTAGAAATTGGTTTGGATGCTTTTGTCCATTTTGCAAGCCTGAAACCTCTTAAGCAGAATCCAAGGAGACTTGAATCAAAGCTTTACAGTATTTAATGCAAAGTGAAAAGTGTGCAAAGTGTGGTGACATCAGCTGGCAAGCCTGTAGCCTTGCTATTGAATTTAGTGGCAGTGGCAAGTTCCAGCTTCTGCTTTGAAATTTGGCATAATACCTTAAATGGGTGGCAGAAACTTGAAGAAAATTTTAAGGCAAAATTGCTCTTTATTTTACTTCATCTTTTTAGATTTTGAATTATGTTAACTGTTTAGTTGCCAGGTTGTTTTGCTTGTCCTTCATTTCACGAGGGAATGGATTTTCATCTAAGAATTTAAGGAAATATTTTAAGTTGTCCTCTCTGAAGCAAATGCTTTCAAAGCAGTGTTCTACTTTGACTCCCAAGAACTACATAATTTTGCATGAATCAGTTGGTTACTTTGTTCCTGACAGGCTGAAGATACTTGAATAAAATATTTAGCTTTACTTGCTTATTCATTAAATGGATAAATTTCTCTTATGTGTTACTTGTGACAAGCTGCAGAGTAGTTTTAAATCTGTGTGAAACATCTTAATTGGAATTTACAGTATATAGCACTGGAGAACTTTGTGGGAGAACATATATCTGAAGAAAGTCATTTGAAAACCAGTGATTTCTTTCAGTTGTTCTAGCACTTTGGATGCACCTGTGACTGCCTTAGAAGGAAAAAAAACCCAACTTAAGCCACACTTATTCTGCTTTGATTATGAGAAGGTTTAATAGCTCATGGCTATATTAGAACTATAATATTTCAAGCTGTCAAACTAGTGCATAGCTGGAGTGTCTTAAGATTTGGCCTTGCAACATACCACAGGTTATGGTATTAGCAGAGTACAGAAGGCACTGGAGTTCTCAGGCTTTCTACTGTGAGCTGTTTGTCAGCTGCTTTTCAAACAAATTGAGTGTTTTGCTGAGAAAGTAAATAAAGACAGACAGAACTAGGTAGCCTCTGCTTTCTTCTGAACACTTAACTTCCGTTCCTTTCATTATATGCTTTGCTTCAGAGTAAACTTGATATCCAAAAGTACAGAGAAATCAGTACTAGTGAAGTCTTGATGAGGACTGTTCTTATAACAAAGTCTAAGCTAGTTAAAACTGGTTTTAGAAGGCACACTTATGGTTTTTATTAGATTATACTTTTAAAAAAGTTTATGGAAGCGAAAGTCATGGGTTTTTTTAGGGAGCTGTATAAAAATTATGTATATGTATAAATCATATATATAAAAATAATTTTATTTTAACATGTCTTCTGTCTACAGAGTTTTGGACCTTTGTAGAAATGTAAAAGAAAGGATAGTAAGAGAATGCAAAGAAAAAGGTGTTCAGTTTCCTCCTCTTTCCACCTGCAGGTAAGCCATGCAACAAGCTAAATTTTTGAGTCTTTCTTTGGCTTCTTCCTTAGTTCTTTTACCATTAACCTTGCTCGTGAGTTGGTAAAGTGCATTTATTAATGATATTACAAACACCGTTAATCTTGACCTTCCTCTAACCTGCAAGTGGGTTACGTGTGAGAGTGGGTAATTTGAAGCATCAGTAGCACTTTATTTGTCTTGACACTTACTCTTGCTTATGTGCATGAGTCAAGTGTAACAACTTAAGAGCTTCAACTCTCAAAGTCATAGCACTGAGCCACTCATGAGCAATAAAGGATACAAAATTATTTTTAATATAGGTGATCCCCTTTTAAATAAAAGTAGTCTTATGAAATGTGGAACCTCACATATTGGCTGGCTTAATACCATAAAGTTTTGTTTGTAATGCAGTTCTCTTCAACAGGGTGACACAGACTTACGATGCAGGTGCATGCGTCTACTTCTACTTTGCCTTTAACTACAGAGGAATTAGTGATCCTATTCATGTCTATGAACAAATTGAGGTAAAGTATATAAGAACAGTAGTTAAGGGTGGGGAGGGAGAAGCTGATGTCCCATTGGCCAAGCTAACTGAATTTCCCAAGAAGAGCTCAAAACTCTGTAAACTTTGATCATTAATAGCTAGGGAAGGAAATGCCTCAAATAGAGGAAAGACCAGGGGAGGTTTAGGCTTGATTATTAGGAAAAAATTCTTCCCTGAAAGGGTGATTGGCCATTGGAATGTGCTGCCCAGGGAGGTGGTGGAGTCACCATCCCTGGAGGTTTTTAAAAGGAGATTGGATGAGGCACTTAGTGCCATGGTTGAGATGATGAGTTGGTGTTGGTGTTGGGTCATAGGCTGGACTGGATGATCTCAAAGGTCTTTTCCAGCCTTGTGATACTGGGATACTACCAGGTGGCTGAGACAGACATCAGAAAATGAATGCTTCTGACTGAAGCATAGGACAGCTGTACCTGGAGTTTGTTCTTGGATGGCAGAAACTACCACCCGTAGAATTGAAATCCTTGGGAAATGAGACTTCTCTAGATCCACTGTTTACAAAGCTACTTCTTTTGCTAAATTCTCAGTCTTTAAAATACATGGTAAAACTGTCAACATCATGCTTTTTTTAATAGTGCTGCATGTAGAGGCTAATGAATATGAGGCTGTGTCTCGTTTGATTTTGGAGAATTATCTGCCCTGGCTATTTCTGTTTAGGCCTAGGAAAGCACTGGTGTCAGTCAGCTGTGTTGGACCAGTTGTGAGTTACTTTGGTGTTTACCAATAAGCCCTGGAATAACTCTGCTTTAACTCTTTGGCTGGTGAAACGCTATCCTTAGGTAGTTAGAGGAAACCAGTTTCCTTATTACCTTGATGTTATACACAGACACAGAAAAACTATGGCCAAACTGCTATTCATCCTACCTTTTGGTTCATGTGCTCAGCACCAGAAAAGTGCTTATAGGACTGTGGAGGAATAGTCTATTGATGACTGGGACATCATTTTTCTCATGCTTATTCTTTAGGAATTTCTCTTGAACTTTGCAAGTGGGTGCAAAGTTTTATCTACAGCTTCTGAGGTTTTCATGCTGTTGAACCTAGGGCACTGGAGAATATAAAACTTGAAACTTTATTAATACTCAGACATTACCATTTCCTAGAATTAGTTAGCAGAGTGATCATCTGAATGCATGTCTTCCATTGCAGGTGACCAAACTTAAGCTAACAAAGTGAATTTGCCAACCAAGTAGATGCACTCAGTGGCAGACTGAAAAAAATTCCCTCTAACTGCAAAAGTATGGTTATATACAATATTCCTAAAAAAAAAAGTACACTTTGGAAATAAACCCCCAAAACATTTAGTGCTTATGCTTAGGAAGGCTTTTTGTTACGTCTAAGCTGTCTAGCTGTTCATAATTGGGGCTGGATAGGAAAGAAAATTCTAGAGCTTGAAAGTGTTTCATGTATTTCTTAATATAAAAATCTAATTTTTTCTGCCACAAACTTCACCTATGAAAGGGTTGCCATTGTAAAGTACCTGACTTCCTCAACCAGAAATTTGGAGATCTGGGTCTCAATTCTGGTCTGAATAAGGATTGTGATTACTTGAGGGAGCCCATTTTCAAAATTCTTTATTGCTATTTCTGTTTCAGTAGACAATTAACCATCTTCCAGATGTGCATTCCAGCCACTAGACTACTTTAGTTTTAGCAAAGGGGGTGTAATCTAGAATATTCCATTCTGGGATAATAGATTTATTAAAACAAATGCTATTTATTGGCTTTGATAATATTTATTTGGAAAATCTCCACTTACATATACCTGTAGACTTAAATATTTACTTCTGTTGTTTATCCTAATTACTTTGAAACTTTTCATACAACTGTGTAAATGAGTACACTAGCAAGCATTTAACTAATGGCAAAAAATCTTGTGCATTTGCTGTTGAATAAATATTTCATCTTTCTCCAATTTAGAGGGCTGCTAGAGAAGAAATACTTGCCAATGGAGGAAGTCTGTCACATCACCATGGAGGTAATGTTTGCAGTCCAATATTAGTCTCTTTGATACTACTAAATATTAATGAGAACATAAAATAGTTTGTAATTAAAGTTTGAAAAAGATTTCACAGGCATTAACTGAAATTACTGGAGCTGTAAGAGGGGGTGGAAAAGTCCTGACAATCTTTCAGAAACTTCTCACCTATTTGCAGGCTTCCAGAGAAGGTGTCCTTTGACCTGGTTTGCTTGATGTCAAGTCACACGATGTGGTGTATTTATAAGTGAGAGCTTCCAAATTCTGATAGGAAGTCTACAAGCTGTCGGAGAACCTGAAAATGTAGTCGATCAGTTTGTCTTAAGCAACTTCTGCTGAACCTTGTAGAGGTATATTCAGTTATAAAGACCTCAAATGAGAGTCTTACAGTTTTAAGACAGTTTGGTGTCCCTTTTGGCTATGTAAACACTCTTAGCCCTAAATCCAGAGCACTGAGTGAAAGTATCTGTGTAAAAGAGCTCGTGACTTTAAACTGGGCTATGTTGCAATCTACTGTTTATTGTGAGGCTGATGTTATGTGAGTATTAGTGTGACTGGCTTGCTGTCTGCTGACTTCTCATCATCCAGTTTCATCCCTTGGAATTTGGGAGTTACTTGCCTTGAGTGACCGACCTGTTTGCAAGCTGTTACTTGCTTTAATAGTAAGATTAATAACTGGTGTCATATGTAAGCAGCAATTCATATACCTGATGCTTTTCCCAAATATTCAGCCTAATTTTTCCATGTATTCTATGTAATGCTGTAAACTTGGATGTCAGGAAGACTTGTGAAGTCAGTTTGATTTGTGCAGCGAGCTTCTTTAAATTGGTTAACTTAATGTGTTTCTTCTTTCTGCTCTCTTGGGGCGTTGTCTGGCACAGAAATAAAAGCAAAGAGAAAGAAGTCTAATGGTTTATAACTAGATTAAAATATTGTAAGTGAACAAAAGCTCTGTGTGGGAAAACTGAAGGGCAGAAGCTGTGCTTTAGAACACGTTTAGTGACTTCTTGGAGTTGAAACTTTTAGGTAGAGCTGTTTTTCAGACATCCAGCTTTGTGTTATAAACTGAAATTGACTCTTTAGCAATATCAGGATATTGGAACGTGTGTAGGTGATAACATCAGTGAAAACAGGTTTAGTATTTTTTGTTTAATATGCTTTTATTGTGCTTTGATTAAATCTTTAATATAGTGGTATAGCGGACCAGTCAGTTCTTGCACATAGGCTGTGGAATTCCCCCCTTGATGCACCGTTGTGCTCCCCCCTGCTGCGGCAGCTGTATTTTACTGTGACTGGCTTTTCATCCATTAACTTGCGTGCAGCTGGAGCTTGTCACATATTTGGATGTATTTGCCCTCACCATATGAAATTGTGCTTACAGCATATGTTGAACAAGAAAAAAAAATCTTGTGTAGCATTTTCAAACCCTTGCACACTTGAACTTTCTGACTCCACAGATAAGGAAAACTTGGGGTTTTGTTAGACTACTTATTCTCCCATTGAATGCCTGACTGCCTGTTATACTGATAAGTATTTTCTGCTCTCGGTGCTTTTGTGTGGCAGTTCATTGTGCACGATATTAAAGATCCATTTTTTCCTGTGCTTCGATGTGCTGCTGAGAATTAGCCTAATAGTAACAGTTTTATTTACTGACCTTCAGGCCTTGTCACTCTTAGCACTGCTAAGTCTGGTCTATCGTGTGGGGTAAAAGAAAAAAATAGTGCAATTTCTTTTAGTATTTGTCTTGTAATTGTGATTAATAACAGTTGTTTTCGGTATCTGGAAACAGACAGGCCAGTTTGTCTGCCTACAATCACACTGTGATAAATGGAGCTATTTTAACTCTGGTTTTGTGTATCAAAGAAAACAGATGTAGTCTGGGACTTGAGGCTATGGGAAATACAAAGCCTACTTAAGTCAATCTTCATACACTCCTTGAGTGAAGAAGTGGTCATATATGACAGTTCGAGATACATAAAGCTCTAAATTACTTTACATCTGGGGAACTACTGACTGAGCTTAGACACCTAAAAATGAAATCGTGATACTTTTAATTAAGAGTAACTTCAGAAAGACTTTGCTTTGGATTCTGTTGTAATCTCAATACCTCTTCTCTCCTCCCCTTATCCAGGGCAATGAAAAATACAACTCTTAGGCAAGACTCACTGAAAGTAGCATTACTTCGAGACACACACACATACCGCCCCCCCCGGCTGCTGAGACTTAAAACTTGTAGAAAGCCTAGCTTTTATTTGTTAACGGATGACATTAAGGATCGCACCTTGCAATTTGCAAGAACAACAGTATTCCAATAAAGAAATTGCAGAATCATGTCAATACCAGCCTCGTACAGGAAGCATCTCATGAACATAAGCTGTAGCAAAGCCAGATGTGATGAGTTTATATTTTCAATATAACACTTGTATTTTGGGGTAGAATATCTGGATTATTTTGCCTTTATAAATCTGCATAAACTTCTATGATACTGCAACTTAAATTACTTTGTCCTTTTAATCAAATTGTCTTTTCTGTTTGAGGTCTTTCTCACTCTTGACTTTCAAATATTTAAATCTAACCTAGTAACTGTCAGGAATGGTTTTCGTACCTTAACATTAGCATGTAACACCTGATAATGTTTTTGGATTATGTAATGAACAGAATTTACATTTGGGAAGAATCTGAGGCATAGATGTTGCTACAAAAATACGGCCAAAATACATAGCTGATAGGATAGGCACGTCTCACTGAGGAGGGGAATCCAGCCGTTCTCTAGTGCATCAGAAATTGATCCTCATAGATGAGATTATCTGATTTTACTTAATGATCCTAGCAGTGTTGTCTAAATGTGGTAGGTCTGTTTCTCACTAAGTTTGTTGTGACAAAGTTAAGCTTCTTAGTACTTTTAAAGTAGTTTTTAATGTGTTAAAGGGGTTACTTATGCCTCCTTTGTCCCCTTTTAACTATGATATAACTTGTGACTGAGTAAAAGTTTTTGAAAGCTGTTCAGGAGTGAGATATCCCAGTTGTGGCATTCCTTATCTTCATTCCCTACGTGAGATTTTAGTCTTGATTATGCTTTCACCTTGCCTTGACTATGGCCTACACTTAAAAGGATGGTGCAGTCTTTGAACCCAGCTTTCATTCTTCTGCTTTTCTGGCCAGGGAGTATTTTTAGGTATGAAAACCATGTGAGTAAAGGCCACAGTTCACTTAGTATTTGAAAAGCACCATTAGGAATGACAATTTATTGTAGATATAAGTCTAACAAGTTTAAGATGCCCTAAATGATTAGAATTATGTAAGACTTAAAACCACCTATGTGATGTGTCACGTGTCGCATTCCTGAATTTCTGTAAAATACATGGGGTTTTGTATACATAAAATAATGTGTGCTTGAGGAAGTATCAGTAGGTATAACTAGGGCATAAATACAACTATAACCCCTTTGAGGTAGAGCATCAGAAAGGGAGCTGGCTGGACTTTAGCCTGATCCCTTCTGTGTTACCAAGCCAAGCACCTATGTAAACCTAAAATGTGGTACAAATAGATTGTTTCCCTTGCAGGAAGTGTTCTAACTAAAACCGTTTACTTTAATGAAATAATGATCAGGATGTGGGCTTGAGGAAAATACCCCCATTCAGAACTTATTTTCTTCTCCTTTCTAGACAGATTGACTAGACTCAAGTTTAATGTAGCCCAGGCTCCATGGGTTTAGGTAGAGCATCGGTTTCCTGGCAGTTGATGTAGGAAAACTAAACAAATAAAACCCCAAACAATAACAACTCATAACCAATCCTAAGCACACACACACCCCCAAGCAAAACCAAAAAACCCACACACCTTGACTGATGCAATTGCATGTTTGACACTGCAGTTCTTTGACATTATTAAGAGGCTGTGCCTTTAAGCTGTACACTGCAGTAATTAACCCACACGAACTACAGAATCTGGAATTATAGTATTCCATTATGGAGGGAGTTGAACACATTCTTTTTCTCCTCTCCGTGGGAGAGAGATCTTCTGACCTTTAAGTTAAGCACTGGAGACCAATCATACTTCTATCTCAAAACTAGAGCTTGCTCTACTGGTTTTAAAGAATTTAAACTGTGACATTTGTCAGACATGCAGTAGTAACCTTATGTGAAATAATGTAATAACGCAGTTGCATTTTGCTTCTTGGTCTGTTGAAATTTGTCTTCAGTACCTTTTTCACCAAATAAATGCAGAGGACTTTCTGATTCATCAGCATAGAACTTGAAAGTACTTAGGTCCTTTAGATATCAAGTGAAAATGTGCCATATGTTATGGTGATGGTGTTCATTACGTAGTAGACTTCAAGTACACGGCTCCAATATCGTACAGCACTACAGCAGCATTAGGTCAACACACTGACGTTTCGGTATTGCAGAGTTTTCCCTGGAAGAGTAACAACCTGTAAAGCGATTTCTAAGAGCAGAGGGATGCTTTCTTTAGAGACAACTGGCTTTAGGAAGAGCACATGAGGTAGAAGAGCCACATCCTTCTTATGGGCAGTTACTGCCTCTGCTTTTGCAGAGCTATTGTTCTGCAGTAACTGCCTCTCCAAGCTGAAAGGGCAGCGCCACTGGAGCTGCTTTTTGCTGGAACCACACACTGCTCTAGATCTGTTCTGCATGGGTGTAGTGTTATTCCTGGGATCCATCAGCTATGCTAAAACTTCCCTTACAAGACTGTTTGTGTGTTCCCAAGTACTTCATATTCCAAAAGTGAGAAAACCAATTGTTGCCTGGTGCTTGCTGCCTCCAGCCTAAGCAGCCAGATTTTTTTTGCAGCCTTCCAGATTCATTTTCAAAGATAAGCTAGTGTAGCATTTATGAACTAGGAGAGCTGTACTCCCTTTTTATCCTCTTTGTGGCCAGCAGGTATGTGCTGTCCATCTAATGCACTTCTGTCTGAAAAACATGCATGTGGGAAACAGTTGTTGCTTTTGGCAAAGAATTGAAGACTTCTGGCTTCCTAGCAGTGACTGTTTTAAGATATCAGATGGCTCAGCAAAGCTCAGGAATGGGGCACTTGCCACTTGTAAAACTTGAAAACTAATTCTGTAGCACTTTGTCTTGGATTAATTAAGAAGCAAGATTAGGTGTCTTCATAGGAAGATGATGCAAGAGGGAAAGGCTGTATTTGTTTCCAGTTGGGGCAATGGGGAATGTGTGTAATGGTGTGTATAGCTGAGTTGACAAGTAGTGAC
Source organism: Geococcyx californianus (assembly GCA_013389885.1). NCBI lineage: Eukaryota > Metazoa > Chordata > Aves > Cuculiformes > Neomorphidae > Geococcyx > Geococcyx californianus. The sequence goes on along the minus strand of VWPV01018460.1, from coordinate 19,471 downwards.
TTGTTAAGCTACTACAAATTGATTGTACAATGTTATGCTGATTTGAGAACGTTATTAATAACATTGTGATGTAGTGTGTAGTATCAGGTGAATTTGATCTCGGTTTCTAATTGAGTAAAGCATATTGGGCTGAGAGCCCGTAAGTGGTAGTTGCTTGGATAAAATCTGATTGTGAGCACTGTCTCATGTCAGGTGTGTATAAATGGCGTCATGTAGGCCTAAAACTAAATCTGCTTTCTCTAAGCTAGAAACAGGAAGGAGGTTTTGTCTAGTCCATGGTAAGATCAGGCTTAACACAGACCGTTTATTGTTGGTGGAGCTAAGGCTTAACAGAGCCCAGAGCTATTCTTTGGCTATGCTTAGAGTGAAGTTAAGCAACTTTGCCACTTGGAACTAGTTTTATGTTCATGGTAACATCTTTTTTTACTACGATGGCATTTTCTTCTTCCTTTTCCATTCTTATCTTCAAAGGTAATTGGATCGTCCTGTGGAGGAGGAACAGAATGCTTATAGGCTAGCACCAACCTGAAGTAAACCAAATATAAACATTGCTTTTCAAAGTGGTACTCTTATCTGCCCAGAGCCTTTCCTTCACTTGGTCTATTTCCCACGTAATCAGATAGACCAGCTTAGCATTCTAAGAGCAAGACTGCTTCAACGCTTTTTGACTCTAATATGAAAACTATGATATCCATGTATATCTTATTAGCATGAACAGCAGGAGCAGGGGCTCAACCTACTGTTATCAAGGAGTTAAAATATTTTCATTGAACATGTTTGTGAAGGACCCCTGGTAACTGTAGTACAGCTTTTTTTTTTTCTTTCCAGTTCACTAATCAAATGTATGTTAGATTTATTATGGCAAAAGTATAAACCATAGAAAATTTGACAAGATAGATGTGTAAATTATCACTTTGACAGAACTAATGATGCACTCCGAGCACCTTCTGTTTTTCAGCACTTGGTGAGCGACTTCATTAAATATGCAACGACTGTTTGGTGCTGCTCAGACAGTAGTTCAGTTCCTTGTGGAATTGCATTATTACTGGAGGTGTAAAAGAGGCAGGCATACTAGCTGTTGGGCGTCCTGCTGTGATTCTAATGTGCTCCATCTTGTTGGAGCAGTTGTTTGCAGTCTTTTCAGGACAATTACATCCATAACCACAGGACACATTCACTGGAACTATATTACAGATAACAGTTGAGAATGGTAATGAGCATGAGCCAGTGTGAGTGACTTGAGGTGATGGTCAAGCCACATCCGTGACTTTTATCTAGTAGTATTGTGTCTTAAAGTATCCCCAAATGAAGTTCAAGTACATCAGCTTGCTCACTCAAATTTTAGTGATGGTATGTTTACAGATGGATTTTTTTGTTGTTTTTTTTCTCATGAGCTGGGCTGCAAAATACAACCATGTTTCCTGCCACATGACAAGTTCTTTTGTCTTTCAGTTATGATTTTTGGTCTTTACATGCACACTATTAATAGTGGTTTTCTAACACAGCAAATTTCATTCTTTCTCACATTATTTGCTTTTTCTGCTGGCATTGTGACTGGCTCTTACTCCTTAAGGTATAAACAAACATACTCTGTTCTCCAGAGGGATTCCTGTAATTTATTATTCTGATGACAGTTTGATGGTTACCCTGAGAACAGGGCACAAAAGATGGCTTGAATTTAGCTTCAGATACTCTGAAAGCATCTGTCTCTCAAACCTTTACTATATCGTATCATACTGACAAATGGATTGTGTTTAAGGCTGACAAGTTAAATACTATAGTCTGTTCAATGAAAAAATGGTCCTGTGTTTTGAATGATCTATTAAATCAGAGTTGATGACTTGGTTAATTAGTATGTGAACACTCAGCCATTTAACAGGACTATTGTGAGACCAGGGAAATGAGTTCTTAAATGACTGGTGGTTCAGTTTTGCGGTCTCTTTGGTATATGTTGTAAATATCCATTTTTACATGGGAAACTAAGCTCTTCTGTAGTAGCAGGAACAATCACCAGCCCATGCAAAAGTTTTTAAATGAAATAAGGTATTTTGTTGATTTAAAACCAGGTTTTAAGCCTTCTCCTTAGAAAACAAATTTTTTTGCTATTTAAACCAATATTGTTTTAAGTTTGATTGTTGTGTTTTCACTTAAAAGCAATCAAGGTGTGGGGTTCTGATTTTTAGTAACCTCCTCTTCATTTTCCTTCTTAAAATGAGTTGGGTGGCTTTTTAAAACTTATTATAAAATCCCTATTTTAATAGGACACGTGACTCTAGCCTAAGCTTCATCTAAATTTCATAGTTTCTAAAGAAAGTAGACAGTGTGGAACACAATCTTCCTCTGGGAGTATGCTGAGCTTAATGAGCTTGATAGTCTGGTGGGCTCAATAAATCAAATAAAGCAAAACATTTCTCATTTTTGAATAAAAGCATTTATCACACAGTGTTTATTTATTCATGGTCACAAGATTGATTGGCTCCTAGAATCCAGCCATATATTGAAACACTGTTTTTGTTTTTCCAGTAGGCAAATTGCGGAAGCGCTGGATGAAGGAGAGCATCTCTGATGTTGGCTTGGGAATGCTGAGATCTGTTAAAGAATATGTGGACCCCAAGAACATCTTTGGAAATAAAAATCTTTTATAAAGTCCTGCACAACATGATGTACTAAAACTCCAAGATAACTGTTGGAATTCCTACACTTTCATTGTATTGATATCCCAGTAATCAAATATAACAGACTAAACTTTAAAAACTAGTAGCTTACATTGATTTTTGCCACCCCCTTCTCCTTCCCTCGAATAAAGTGTAAACATCACTGTTAATGTTTATGGATTTTTACTTATAATACCGTAAGTGTTAACCCACTGGGCACAAAGTAGGAAGTGCAAGTTTGGGGTTCCAGCTTTGCATAGGCAACGCAGCTGACAGTAGATTCGGTGCTGGATGCTGCCAGATGTTTCTTACTAAAGCATCCCCTGCAAGGAGAACAAAGACTAACAACAGTGTTTTTTCTATAGAAGCAGCTGCTCAACCCAGCCCCTCGCTAAGGGAAAGCTGCTCGGAGACAGATGAGAGAACACCAAGGAGACTTCACTGTGCTGGAGGATTAAGTATGTAACAGACTTTTAACCAGCGAATACTTAAAGTACAAGTATAGGCTTTGATCAAAAGAGCCACTCCTAAAAACTCAGTAGTCTCCAACTGTAGTACTATCGGAAATCTCACACAATTGAGCTGTTCTGAGTTGTATTTGCATTGCTGGGATAATCTTAAATTAATCATAGGTCAGTCACTAAGTTTTGTACAATGGACATTTCTCACTGTATGTTGAAAACAGATTTGTAACAAAAATTTTGCCTTCATCTGTATTTCAGTCCTAGTGTGTATGGGGTTTGCTCCTGATTTGTTTCTTTTGCGGAGGTGCAAAATATCTTTTTCAGTAAAGAAAAAAAACAAAGTTTTGGCTATTCAAATGAAACTGCCCAGCACTGTCTTTTGAAACAGTCTTATCAGTTTAATAAAACAATGCTGTCATCCTGAAAGTGAGATTTCCCTTTTTAGTTTTGTACAGTTTCCTATGGCCTTTGAGTAATTTATTTACTTCACTAGTAGCCACAATTTTGATTGTCCATTAACTTTAAGAAAATATTTTCTTGGTCAGTATCGTATAAGAGTAAGCATTTTTACATTGAAACTTGAATCTTAATCAGTAAAACAAAGTATTTGTCAAAACTCATGATCCATTTTTAAGGTGGGTTCTTTTCTTAAAACAAGTTATCCAACTTTTTGATAATTAATGTATATGATTGCATAGCATAGGAAAAAATACAGACTGTCCTTTGAGAACACTGTCTCTTTAGCCAACTGCTTCAACAGCTCTGTAGTGTCAGTTTGGACACCTTTTATATTGGTAGTGCCCTTAATGAGGAGAAGAAGATAAAATTGCTCTTTTTTTTTTTAAACTCTTTTAGAAAACTATCTAATTAGCTCTGTTTTGGAAATATACCAAAGCCAGTATAAAAGGCTTGAGAAATACTGCATATTGGACAGCTTTGAATTTGTTTAAAGATTAATTTCAATTCTGTAATTTATCAAAAAACCGTGGACACTTTGAAATATCACTTTAAAATGCATGCTGACAAGGTACTTCTGGAAAACCTTTTATGATCTGCAGGTCACAAACCAATGCTAACGGGGTATTTGCAGTGCAGCTAGACTTATTTCGAATGGTCTTTGTTTGACAGCATTTCAATATAAAAATCTGCTCTTCTCTATCTTTGATTTTTGTCCCCCTGAGTTGATATTTCAGCAGCAACCAGAACAATAGGTGTAGGTGTAGGCAAGTTGCTCTTCACGCTGTACTTCAGCGTCCATCAAGTATGCAATGATGTCTCAGCAAAGTGAATCTGTGTTTAAGCAGGGGCCACCCTCATCTCATGCTGTGTGATGGTGAGTACGTGGCCACAGCTGGCATCTTGCTGATCACTTGTGTCACTCAGAAACAGGCACATTTTTAGGAGTTAGTAAATATGTGGGTGAATATGAAGGGTGTTTCTGTGCCTCAGTGGGAGTAAGTGTATGCCAAACTATGAAAAATCAAGGTTGAAGGAAAGTGTGGTGAAGCCTTTTTGCAGAATGACAGAACAAACAGAACTAAACCAAGTAGACATAGCTCAGTAATTGGACTCTTAAGATTGTGACTTAAAGTACTATAGAGCTCTCCAACATTCTTAATTTTCTGACTACAGTTTTCCCATCCTTTCTTTGGATTGAAATTACACAGGCAAAACCTCCTTGCACTCTCTGTCCCTACCCTTTAAATAGCCGCTGGCTTCTGATGTGATTTAAAATGCAGTAAAGATTTTTACTGCATGTCAGTTTGTCCTATGGGAAGGTGAAATAACAGGCTATAAGGGTCTCAAAGCAATGGCACTGGATAGCTCTGAAGAAAAGATTAACTACAAATGTAAAGGAGGGCTTTTTTTTCTAACGGCCACCCTATTGCTGTCTTCCTAAATATTTTCTTACCTTATGAACTGGTCAGAGCTGAGTGAAACTGCATGTGTTGCTGCCTGATTTTTATTTCACATTTAAATTCCTAATGAAAATGGAGAAAAATGTAATGCAAGCTCAGGAGACCTAAATTTGTGCAGATCATTACCCATTTAAAAAAATCTTCCCTTGTCATGTGTCTTCCACCGCTCCTCTGTCTATATCCTCTACTTTCTAAAGACTTCACTTGCCATCACTGCGGCCCATTCAGAGTTGGAGTCTGATCCATGCAGATCCGAAGCACATCTTGGTGTTAACACATTATTTTTGCGTTTGCTTGACTATTTTGGCCATATGTAAGTTGCAAGCAGTTTTAATTAAGCTTGTAATGACTTCCAATTACACGGCTTCTGCTCTCTTTGAAGGAGGAAAGGTGTGGATTGAGGATGGTTTGACTGCAAAATGTATTTACACTAGAGACTCACAAAAGTTTTGAGGAAAACAAAGAAAATCTGTTGGAAATTGATCCCAGGGTCTAAATCTTACAGTTGTAGAAATATGTCTCTCTGCTTGACTTGACTTACAGTCATTGGTAGAGTTAGAGATGTCATTTTTGCCTTACAGCTGTGAACAGAGACGAGGCCAAATAGTTCTTCTGTAGCAATGTTAATTAACTGAAACCAGTTTCAAAGGCAGGGATACATTAGCACTGAAATCCAGAAAACACAAATTGCTTCTCAATCTTGGAAATGTATGTTTATCAAGGTTGTAATTTAACTTTCTGCAAATAAAGCCAAACAGTGTTTGTCATTTTAGTGTGAGATTAACTGTAAAACTTCAGTTGTAATGTTAAGAGATTAATAGAACCTTATATTATTAATAAAAAGAAAATGGGCCTAAACAATTACGTGGTTTTGTGCTGAAACTAAACAAATATATTCTATTAACTTGTCATCTTTGGTTTGTTTGAATTAGGTCATGAACTCTTACCCTTGGAAAATTATTAGGAAGGCTTTGGCACTTGGAGAGAGAGAGAGAGAAAGGAAACTGAATTTGTAAATGTGTGGTAACAGAAGCTCCATTTTTGTGTCCCATGGGCTACAGTCCAGGGAAATAACGGAATATCCGCAAAGGAAGGGCAAAACCAACACCTGAACATCAGTCTGCTCAGTTCAGAAATTTCACCTCCTGTTCGGGCAGCGCAGGGAACGTGTTCAGCTGCTCTCAGAAAGGTCTCTTGTTATCACCCAGAGGCACACCTTGTCGTACTTGGCTTCCTGGTGTTTCAAAGACCTGTTGGAATAAGCTGTTGCGGCAGGTGTGTAGTTTCCTGCTGTTGCGTGATGTCCCTTTAAAAACCTCCTTATTGGAGGTTCTGGAGTTTGCTTGGAAGTTGTGTGCACAGTAGAAGAGGTGTTTCTCAGTTATCTGCATTATTGCTATGAAGTCTTTGTGCCCTTAAAGCTAAAATGGCTGAGATTACAGCTCGCTTGAGGAGCTCTCGAGTCATCTGATGTTGGTGCAGTATCTTCAACAAATGTTATTCAAAACCTACAAAAGTCATAGTATGCGGCGGACAGGAGAAGCAATGACTTGGCTTAATTTGTAGAGCTATAACCATGTTTTCAATATGTTTTGTGTGTGCTTTCTCACAGGAGGGAGGAATCTGACAGTCAAGCATTTTATTTGTATTTTCATTCTATTAAGGGCATAAAAATGCATTGTTTTCACTTAGTTCTACATAGTCTCAATTTGAAGATCTTGGGTGATATACTTGTCTCGGGATGACAACCAGATCCCATCAATGTTCCCTTTGTTTAAAGTAAGTAAGTTTTATAAGAAGTTGGATCTGTACTTGCAGCTGTGTAAATACTATAGGCTCACAGTTTATGGCTCTGTACTCCCAACACTGACTCTGAATTCCATGTTACCTCTAACATAAATTGATGCCTTCCCCTAGGCTCTTTATGGAGACCAGAACTGGTAGATGGTTGCTTTGTTTGTGTTCAGCTTTAAGGTCTACTGAGGTGCTTAAGAGCAAAGGTTGTCAAAGATATTTTTCATGCTGTTTTTGCAAAATAGTTGTGCTGTCATTTTGAAATTATAAATTCAGTTTCAAAAATATGTAGTATATAGTACTTGCTGTTACTTGTAATATTTGCCGATACAAGTTGCAATTATAGATACCTCTGCTGAAATGCTGTGAAACATTTCATTTATGAATTTGGTTTTGCACTTTGGAAAAACAAAGCATTGGACTTTTTATGGGAAGCTATGAATGTTTCATTTCTATTCAGAATAAAGCTAATTCATTTCAATCAGCTGTTCAGAAACTCCATTATAATGTTCCTATTTGAGAAGTATTCAACCTATTTCTGCCTTTATGGTAGTGCGCAGTATTTCACAACTATGGGGACAGAACAGCTTTTAAATGAGTTTATTGTAGTGCTATAAAGAATCATGGCTTTCTAACGAGTAAAACGGAAGTGTTGATCACAGCAATGAAGCTGTAGGTATACAAAAAGATGATGGACAGAACCTTACAATGTGACTGTAATTGTATAAAGTTTAAACTGATGCTCCTAGGATTTCAGTTCAAACTAGGAAATAAGCAAAAAATATTTTTGTTTAAAAACTACATTTTGAAATTAAACTATATTTTCCAATAATGAAGAATGTCAAGCGATTGTCACGACATTGCAGTTCAATATCACATGGTTTGGCATGGTGTGGCTGACCTCAAGGTGCTTCTACAGAGCAAAATATAAAGCGGATGGTCTTGAAACACGGCCTTGATTAAAGCTACTCCCATTTCATGGTGCTGGAAAGACTTGGCTTTGTTCCCACAGCTAACACCGGCACGCTGTTGCACCATCAGTAGCTCAGCAACAGAACGTTCAAATCCGTTTGAAGACAATGCATGGCATTGATGTTATGGGCTTGAGAGAAGTTCAGCGAATACTGAGACAGTACAAGGGCAATTTGATAAGTTCAGTTATTCATGAATTGGTTATTGATAGTGGCATTGATAAATGTGGTCTTGACTCGATGCAAGCCTGAGGAGGTGGGAGTAATGAGAAGGTACAAGCGCGGCCATTGACCTCTCTCCCTCCCGGCCCGTGGCAGCAGCCGGTGGTGTTTCCTGTCTCGCTCTGTTCCTGCTGCTGTGGAGCAGGAAATCCTGGCTGCCCAGAGGCGAGGGTTAACAGCCCTCCTGAAACATGAAGTGACACACGTGCTCACCTAGCAAATACAGAGCAGCTGGGTAAATATGTGTAGAGATGAGGCCATAAAAGCTGGTCATTAAGGAAAATAAATCTGGCTAATGTTAGAAAGCAAATGTAAGGAAGACGTGGGTGAGCTGAATGCTGCATGGGAATCTCAGGTTTAGAACGGCGCTTGCTGACAAGACTTGGGTATAATACTGACCAGAGTCCCAGGTGTAGCTGAAGTTTGTTGCTTTACTTACTTAAGACAGGATTCTGGGTTAGGCTAATTTGCTAGGAAAACAAAGCAAATGCGATCTCTCTGCTGCTTAGTTTGGTCCTCATTCTCCCTTTGTCCCCACAAAAGCTTTTGTGTTTCACAGACAGCTTCAGGCAAACTCAATTAAAACCAGAAATCTTGATGTATTAAGTTCTTGACAGTTTTTGTGGAAAATACCAACCCTAATTTGGGCTGGCAAGAAACATAGAAGCTGGAATGTCAGATCAGCCCGTGTTAATACCAGAGAATCCATGTGGCAAAACCTCATGTTAGCTGCCGTACATCCACTTCAGGTGGTCAGTGTGCTCTGCCTTGCGGTTCTTGGACCCTCACAATGCCCTCATGAGTGGGTCAGCCACAGGGCAGACTGGCCTTTTTAGAACTCCTGACTCTGGGAGTACAGGGCAACACTGTTCTTTCAGTTTGGTTTTCTTAATTATTTAAGATTTTTTTTTTTTTTCATAAATAATGGGTTTGTCTTTCCCTGTTCATGCTTGTAGCTATGTTATTCCCAAGTTCTCAGTTGTGCTCAGCTGTACAGGTTGGCATACTCTAGTGCAGGAACAAGGAAGAACAGGAGCTGCTGGCTTCCTGGAGATGGTATTGGAGCTCAGTTTATACGCACAGAAGTGCCTTAAATGCGTTGTAGCTAGTAGCCTTCTTGAGAGGTGAGATCCCTATAAAGCATAGCATTAAAACCAGTCTGCAGGGAACAAGCTGTGAAAAGAGATTGGGGATAGTGAAGGGGGAAAGAAAAAAGATGTTGGAAGAAGACAGCAATAATTGGTGTGTGCATTAACAAAGTTCTGGCTGTTCTGATGAAGAGCTGCTGTAGCTTTACAGGTGTGGAGTCCTTCCACGTTGTTAGCCAGTGTTTGGGGTCCAGGAGCAGGTTTTGCTGTCTTGGAGGAGATGAGTGACTGCTGACTGAAGGACAGTGGTGAAAGGCTTCCACGAAGGCTTTTACTCCTGTGCGGGGCGAAGGTTGGTGTTGCCACCTGGAATGCAGAGATGAGATGTCCATCTGCAAAGGTGGAGGCTATCCAGGCAGAGGCTGCCCGGCTGCAAAGCTTCAGCAAACGGCACAGCCTATCAGCACACTCAATAAAAACTTCTTTGTACAACTTCACCTGTCTGCTGCAAGACTTATTGCTAATGAAAAAGGGACCAGGAAGGAATGAGAATTGCTAACGGAAAACAGAGTGAGGGCAGTGCGAGCCAGTGTCTTGTGTATGGCTAAATTACACTGAAATGAACATCTGGCAGCAACAGCCAGGCAGAAGGGACCTGGTTGCTATAGAGAAATGATAAATTTAGGATGGTAACAAATCTGCTGCCTTGGTTACAATTTAGTACTTTTTTTTAAGGCCGATGAGAGGAAATCACGATCTCTTCATTTGCAGAGCTGTGCGCGGCTCTGTGGACGTGAATAAAACATGACATTATTTCCTGTTCTTTTCAGTAGCTCGTGTAACTCCCCTACGCGTCTGGCTGGAGCGGTCGGCGTTCAGGTGTTTAGAGCTGAGCCCCCACGGGCTGGCCTGCTCAGCCAAGCTGTGGTGCTCTGGGTCCTTCCACCCGACCTCTATCACAGTGTGATTTACAGTACTAAAACTAATTATTGCTGTTGCAGAAAGGATAAGCTGATTGTTATCTGCTCCTTCAAAAACAAAAAAATAATGGTAGAAGAGCAAAAGTGTTGCTTTAGTCTTCTTTTCTTTTGTTTGTTTTAAACCCCACGTGCTGATCTGCTACAGCTGCAGAGCAGTCAGCACCCAGCAAAGTTAAAACAGCTGTGAGTGGCAGTGAAGGGTACCTTGTGATGAATGATGTGTTTGTAAGGAGTTGCACGATTGCAGAGACACTGCAGCAATCAGCAAGACCTTCAGCAGCCAGAGCAGAAGTCCTTACGACTGAATTTAAACACAAATTCCTTTACCAGCGAGCTGAGCAGGTTGCACAAACACAGGAGTAATTGTGCTTGCACCCATCAGCCACGTGTGCAGAGCTGTGGGTTTTGCTGGTGCTCGGCATCCTCAATTCTAACTGTGGCATTGTGCTTCTACTCTGAGTCTGAAACATGGGCTTTGCCTGTTTATTCCAGGTTTTTCTTGCTCTGGCTGTGTATGTTCTGGCCCTAAGAGAGGTGGCTTTCTCCTTCGCTTGGTTTCCAGCCCTGCCCAAGCAGATCTGACCTGCCTTGGCTACACCACACATGGCACACGCTGCCCACCTGGCCTGGCAGCCGCAGAGGGAAAGCTCTTGGCACTGGGGAGGGAATATTTAAGCAAAGGAGAAAAGTCAGGCACCACTGGCTGAGAGCTGCCCATCTAAAGGCAGAGGTCAGCCCTTTCCCTACTGCAAGTCACCTGTTTCTCCCTCCTCCCCAACAATGTTAATGAGTCCCAGCTGTTTTTTTGGTGCCAGGTGAGGCGGAGATTGGTGCAGCTGGTAGGAGGTCAGGATCAGCACTCACCTGGGCCCTTTTTCTCCTGCCCCAGCCTTTGTGTGCTGGTGGAAGGGGATGCTGGCTGACCCTGCCCCAGTGCACGGTGAGGCAGGGCCGCAGTTCCTGGACTGGGTGCTCTCCACACGGCTGACCAGAGTGGGCAGAGGCTGGCAGGACACACACTTCACTTGCTGAGGTAAGAGGATGTTGTGGGGGCTTGTGAGGGTGCTAGTAACTATGATGCCTCCCTAGCTGCTTGCTGATAGTAAGCTCAGAGGTTGGAGCAGTTGTGTTGGGCACTTAAATGACTTAAAGAGGCTATTCCACCTTATCTAGTGGAAGGTGTCCCTGCCCAAGGCAGCACAATTGGAGTGAGATGATTTTTAATTTCCCTTCCAACCCAAACCATTCTATGAGTCTGTGATGATATTTCTATGCAGTTGTATTGGCTGTGTACGATAACCATTCTGTAAATTGCGTTCTGCCCTTGTTTACGAGCACCCAATCTGTGTGTATCCAGCCTGACTTTGCTAATGGATCCTTTTTTTTTTCCACATTAAATGACCTTGAGGTTAGCAACTGCTCAGCTGCAGAGTAAGGGCAGTAACTGGTTTTTTTGCTTTTGTGCTCTGAAATCACTTGGTGATTTTCAGAAGAAAAGTAAAAAGAAGTTTAGTCCAAATTTTCATCGAATCATTGAATGATTTGGGTTGGAAGAGACTTCAAAGATTATGCTGTTCCAACCCCTGTGCCATAGGCAGGGATATCTCTCACTAGGTCAAGTTACTCAAAGCCTCATCCAGCCTGGTCTTTAACACCTCCACGGATGGGACATCCATGATTTCTCTGCGCAACCTGATGAAATTTTGCTTGCTATGCTGAGGCTTCTGTGGTGCTGCTGTGGGTCACTCGTGTGCTGTGTACTCCAGGTTTGGCCTTTGAGCAATCCCTCTGCTATTTCTGTCAATTTTGAAACGTGCCTCTGTGAAATGTCAGTGCACGTGCTTACAGTTTTGGATGTAAAGAATGGCTCAATTTCAATCTTTGCTGCTTTTTCAAAACAATACGTATGGAAAAAAAAAAAAACCCAAATAATTCCTATACAGTGGAAGCTACAATTGAATTTGCTTTGAACCACTGTACTACAGTGACTCGGGTATAACCTGCCCATAAAATTCTCCAGCTGCTCTAGCTCTTTTCCTGTCGGAAGGCTGGCCATGGAATAAATTAAGAATACAGAACTGAAACCAAGATTTGAAATTAAACTTTTATTAAAGTAAATCAAGTCCTGGATTTATTTTAAGAGAGTGAGGCAATAAAAGTGAACATATAAAAACCTGCAATTTAAAATAACGTAGGTTCTTTTTATGTCATTTCTCTGTCTTCAATTTCTTTGGTACAACAGAGTTATATTTATTTAAGTTGCGTGCCTGTGTTTTTCAAACTGCAGAGGTGGTTTTTGTGTTTGATGCCCTTTGCTTTCAGGATGCCATGGAGAAAGCAAGGGGGATAGAGAGGAAAAAAGAAACCACAGAGCTCGTTGCAGCTCCCTAGTTCCGTGCTATGTGGCATCAGTGCAATGGAGGGATGCCCTGAAGTCTCTACTTTGCTGTAGGAGAGGAAGCCTTGGGCCTCCCCCATGCTGCAAGGTGTCCCCCAGCTCTCGGGGCTCCCCAGCACTTGCGGGTCAGTGGCTGCCTGAGCTGCAGAGCCGCCGCTCCCGTCCTGCACAGGCAAGAGAGAGAAGGGATGAAAGGATGCTGTCTCTGGGCCTTGGGCCTGTTGGACTATAAATTAATGATTACTCTTAGATTTGGCTTTTTAACTAGTGAGGATCGGTGTCCAGTGCATCATTCATCTGTACTTCAGCAGAAACAGTAGTAGGAGTGAAACGTTTGGCTACTGTTGTGTTGCCTGTTGGTATCATTAATGTGCATTGCTTGACTTTACTGGCAGAAAAACAGAGGGTCTTCTCTCTTGCTTCAGGATTTCCTGGAGTAAGGAGGGAGAAACCTTGTTTACTTCCTAGATTTTTCTGAATTGGCCATCTTGGCATTGAAAGAACTGTAATTCCTGTAAAAAAGCATTTTCCAGTGTGCTTTATGAGGAAGGCCGGAGGCGTACAGGGATGAGCAAGAATGTAAGTGGCGAGGTGCACCTCATACCCAAAAGGGATGTTGTATTTTGCTACGGATGAAAAAGGAAGAATCACCTGAGTGGAACATAAAAATGACTCTAGAGAAAGTATTTAGCTCTTCTTGTGTGATCTGCTCATTCTCTGTCTGCATCGCATTTCTTTGACAGCAGGATCCCATTCTTGCCTGTCCCATTACCGTGTCCCTCGGTCTTCCCACTTTGGGATGAGAGGGATGCAGTGAATGTGTCTGCTGCAATGCTGGGGCAGAACAGAGAAGGTTAAAGCTCTTGTGATTCCTCTGCTGTTACCAGTGTGTTGCCATCTGGAAATCAGTGAGGGAGCCTGTTAATTCAATTTTATTACTGCATATTTCACAGACTGTCAGAGAAGCCCAGGGCTTTGGGACAGGTCTTTGTTTTAGTTTAGTCTAAATCAAAATAAATACTAAAATTCTCATGAAGATGTACAGGCGCTGTGAGGTACTTATCCCACCTGACATGATGAAAAAATAAACTAATGATGTTTTATAGGCTCATGAAAAAAATATTTACTTACTTTATATGACTGTGCCAATAAAGTTTTAAACAGATTAAAAGCAAAGACAGATGCCAAGGTTCTTACCAATCACTTTGTATATAAAAAAACCAAACCCCAAACCAAAGAAACAAACACAATTATCCCAAATGTAAAATCCCCAAATCTGATTTAAATGCTTTTATGTCTGGTGCAACCTGTGTGTTTCTCTTCTAAGACCAAGCAAGTTTTGCTATAGATTTGGAAGAACAATGATACAAATGTATGTTGGGTAAGATTTTTGGATCAGAATATGTAATTTAGGAATGTAACTAAGCTTGAAATTATGCCACTTTGGTCCAAGCGGTTATGTTTCTAAACACACACCTGATACAGCAGTGGAGTGAGGGTTTGTTCACCAAACAGACAGGCCACTTGCAAAGTAGGCGCGTGAACCCGGCTGGATGCTGTGGTGACTACAGGTACATTTAAATCTTCAAGGGTTTGGAGTGTTTGTCCAGGAAAATTGGGGAATGTGAGCAAATCCTCCACCTAGTGGAGTATTCACAAAGCCTGCACCGTATGCCAGAGACAGCCCGTTTTGGTTGCATGTGTGTTTCTTAGATAGGAATTACGTCTGGCACAGAGCTGCATTTCTGCTGTGATTTGCAGCCCCTGCTTAAAAAACCAAACCAAAACAAAACAAAAAAGCCCCATTGGTGGCTTTAACATTAGGAAACTTTGGGTTAAAAATTGACTGTGTGGATGGCTCCGTAATGCAAACATTTTATGCTTTAATTTTACAACTTGGATTTGTGCACCCCCGCAGTGGATAGCAAAGATACAACACCTTTCAAATTTTCCATGGGGCCTTTGTGTCCTCAGAATTCATCACTTATTGTCCTCTCAATTCTTCTTTCTTAAACTTCTTTCTTCTTGTTCCGCTTCAGTCCATCGCACTTTGCCTCCAACCGATTCCATTCTTATACGTGCACAGCTGCTTAAATTAATTTTTCATCTTTTGTCTAACATGGTCTTTTATTTGGTTTGAAATCAGCCCTGGAAGGGTCTGTCCAGGGAACAAAACTAAGCTTATAAAACATCCAGCATTAAATTTCTCTTATCATCAGGCGTGTGTGCAAACGTAGAGGTGTGAGCACAAAATGAAGCATTTGATAGACAGTACCAAGGAGGGGAATTTTTGTTTGGAGGCTTGAACAGTTCACAAGAGAGATGGAGATATCTAAAAATGACCGATTCAAGACATTTGTGGTACTGAGTACCATACAAGCACCTACCTTGCCTCGCAACGTATCCCAGTATCACAAGGTTGAAAAAGACCTTTGAGGTCATCAAGTCCAGTCTACGACCCAACACCAACTCATCATCTAAACCATGGCACTAAGTGCCTCATCCAATCTCCTCTTCAACNCTGAGTACCATACAAGCACCTACCTTGCCTCGCAACGTATCCCAGTATCACAAGGTTGAAAAAGACCTTTGAGGTCATCAAGTCCAGTCTACAACCCAACACCAACTCATCATCTAAACCCTGGCACTAAGTGCCTCATCCAATCTCCTCTTCAACACCTCCAAGGGACGGTGACTCCATCACCTCCCCGGGCAGCGCATTCCAATGGCCAATCACCCTTTCAGGGAAGAATTTTTTCCTAATATCAAGCCCAAACCTCCTCTAAAGCACCATTAGCCTTTACCCTACAGGCCGCACCAAATAACTGATCAATTTCCGCATGGCAACAATTCTCAGTGGCTCTGAGAAAGGACCCCTGGCACTCTGCCACATCCTTGCTGAGGACCTGCAAAGTCCTGTGGTTGTGTAGTGCTACCTTTCCTTTTTTTTTTTCCCTTGATGAAGATCTGATGGTGCACTAACAGACTGCCTAGAAATATACACTTTGTTTCCCTTGAACTTGGTCTTCCACGTAAGTGAATACGTGATGTGCAAATATAAAAAAGGCACAAATCAAAAATGGGAGAGAATGCGGTCAGGTCGTCATGAAAGAGTCCAGACAACCCTGGGGAGGGGCTGGGATTCGCAGTGAGACAGTGGCGATCCTCTAAGACCACTGAGAAACACCTGACGTACCAAGCTGGAGCTGAGCTTGATCTTGGGATAAACTAAGCTTCTCTTACGCTTCCTTCCGAGTACATTGCTATCTCAGCTCTCCATCTTCCTGGATTTTAATTCGAGGTGGGAAAGACCCCTATATCCAATTTATATCTGGGAAGAGTTTTTCATAAATCAACACACTTCTGAGAAGCATATTTTTTTTATTTTTATTCAGACCTGAAAACTACCTTGTATAGCATCATGCAAAAAAAATTGCCTGGCATATTTGTGCCCATGGGAGATCTGTTGCTGGCTTTTAGTGGTCTAAATTAGACTTGAAAATACCTGAGGAGCCATGAATGTGGTCAAGATTAACTGCTATGCAAAATGATCACTTTCGGAGAAGAATGCTGACTGGAGCTCAGAGCAGAAGGTGTGAGTTCTGCTAGGTTATACAAACCTATTGTGAAAATACCGGAAATGCTTATGATTTTACCTCTATTATTTTTTTCACCTCTTTTTCTCCCTTAAAAACATATATGTACGTATGTAAACCAGAAGCAGAACAAGATCTAATACGTTGCCCTATGTCCAACCAATCCAGTAAGCAGTGACCAGAGCAGAGGCATCTCTGCTGGTCTCTGTGCCAGGCATATAAATAAATGCCATGGGTGCTCAGGGTGGCACGTGAGCCTCTTGGTCCCTCCCCTCCCTCGCACACAGGTACCATTATTTTCTAATTGGCCACCCTGGATGAAAGTGGATGTTTGTGGCCTCTTCCAGGCGTGCCCGTTGCTGTGAGTGCTGCGTGACTCTGCAGTTTGGTCTGTTTCCTTCCTGAGCTGCTTTCAGGAAGACTCCAACGTTTTTATCGTTCAGAGCTCCAGTAAAAACCATCTCTACAGCTCCTGGCAGAGACAGCAACCCCATTTCCTAGTGCCTGAGCTAAGCACTCGCTGATGGATAAGGCTGCCGCTGTCTTCTACCATACAAGGGAGTCCATCTCCTCTGTCTTCTCTAGTCCTGGCCAAAAGCAATCTGAAAACACAGTAAATCTTCATTTAACTCAAGATCACAGATCATCTTGTGACTGCAAAGAAAGTTAACTGTCGCCAGATGGTGCAGGTTTGAATGCTAGGAGGAAAGATGTTGAAAGACAATGGATGATAGAGTATTTACTTAGAGTTTCTGGACTTCTCTTCTCTTAAAAAGCATTTGCTATTGGCACCGTGCAGCAGCCAAACATCAGGCTGATGATATTTCTGAAATAAGTTTAAAGTTTTAGTCACAATTAGCAAGCTGCTGTCTTTTTTTTTTTTTAATTTCAGCAAATGCCTTTCAAAGCCCTTGTCTTCATTTTCCCATTGTTTGCATATTGTACAGCAATCCTAACATCTCAGAGAAAACACCGAGCAACCTGATCGCTGCTTATGTCGGTGTACCCTAGAAAAGCACCCGCTGGGGGGGGCAAGCTTCTTCCATCAGTTCTTTTACAATGTGCATCATTATCTGGAGGAATCTTGGTCAGAGAAGGAGGAAGATTGCCAGTTCCTTTCGCCTTTGGACTTTCAGTAGTATTTATTACCACTATTCCTTTTTAATGGCCTTACTAAAGGCCAGCAACTCCTCAAATGTTTGGTGGGCCCCTGGCCCAGCCGTGAGTAATGAACTGTCTGTGACAATCTCTGATGTGAGTTCAGCCCGCGCAGGGCAGCTGGCTAGGAATGCCAGTTCACTGGCTTCATTTTGACAGTTATCTTTATCTCTCTTGTGGATTGAGCCAAAGGATCTGCTCCAAAGATCCCAAGCTCTAAAACGTTCAGAGTCTCCACTGCAGGCGAGGGCAACCGCTGGTCTGGGCAAGAATCACAGGTGCAACCATGAGATGCAAGGCTGCAACGTGAGAAAGGAGAGTTCTCTTAGAAAACACCTGGGAAAAAGTCTCAGCTGAAAAGAACTAAGGTGAGGTTGCCTCCCTCTCCCTGTCCCAAGGGACAGAGGATGTCACCTCTATTAACGAGTCCTTCAGTTTCACCATAGTCACTTACAGGTTTGTTTTCAGTCTCCCCGTACTGTGCTGCCACTGCCAACGAGGCACGCAGCTCCCAAGAGGTTTTCTGTCATGGGAAATCTCTCTTCACGTACAAAAGCTTTCAGAACACAAGGACTCTCCATCAGTTTTTGCAGACTGACCCTCCCACAGTTCCAGGATGCCTTCCTCACTTCATGTTACATCTCTTTTTTTTTTGTTTTTAATAATTGAGTCTGGCTTCTATTAGCTCCTCTGATTTACTTTTTTGTGTGCTTTGTTGAGCTTAGCTTAGTTTTTATGCTGTTTGATATGAAAATATAATTCTGTGGGTGCTGGTTACGGCTAGGAGGTGTTAACGGGCCCTGGTAGAGCAGTCGTGTCCTGCAGCACGCCAGGGTTTGCTTGGGCCTTAATTTAATTCTCTTTACAGCTTGAATACGTGTCTGCTGTTTGGCTTTGCCTCTGTCCCATCACTTTTGCTGCCTTTTGTTTCTGCTCTGCCAGGCTGAGAAGTTTAGGGGGATTTCTGCTGTGCCACAACACGGCCACGTGGAGTCCAGAAGCAGAGCCGCTGGTAGTTTGCTGATAAATGTTGTGTTTCACTGGGGAATGGGCAAAATTGCTCTGCTCCTGACTTCTGATGTATTTGAATTTGTTAACACCAAGAGATTTTACTGGGGTTTTTTGTTTCTTCTCAGGCTGCTTCTGTTTCTGCTCATTATAAGGATTTGCTCAAAAATTAACATGCTTAGGTTGTCCCTCCATTCCCGCTTTGTTCTAATCTGTACTGTGGCTTTCTGTGATCTACGGCCTCAGGCACAAGGAACTGGCAAGGAAGCGCCTGAAATTGTGGTTTGGCTACAGATACCTGGTTTAGGTTCCCATCCCTCTATTAATCTGCATTACAGACAATAGGTCAGATCAGTGCAACTCCACGGAGCTTTGATTCACTGACCCAAAATTTATGCCAGCTGAGAATCTGGCCCAATGTCTTATTTATAACTGAGATAAAATTTGCAGAGAGAGATAATACCTTTTATTAGATCCCTTAATTTATTTGGGGTGGGAGGGGGAGAGAAATAGGGCTGGTTTTAGGCATGCAAATCTCTTTTCAGGGAGAATTCTCTTTGTCAGAATAGCCACAGAAATCACTAATACAGTCTATCCAAAGTAAAAAGACTTTCAGAAAAGATGAGCATGAAAAAAAGGTGAATAATGATGAAGCGCTGAGCTTTCTCTCCTGGGTTCTGCGCTCTTCCCTGCACTGAGCCTGACTTTTGTCTTAGCTGTCTTACCGGGGGAAAAGAAGAATTCTGTGGTCAGCTCTCCTCAGATCTGATGGTCTCCTGTGCAGCTGGACCTGCTTCTCCTACAGCTCATCTGTTAGGGTTGGAGTGGGACCCAGCTGTGCCTCTGGGAATGCTTCCCTCCATTGGTGAAGGGAGCACACACAAACCCGTGCTGGTGGATTTGTGTAAGTGGCCACTTCCTGGGACTTCTCCCTCTCCACAAGGTCCTAAGAAGAGCTTCAGTTTGTTGTGCTGGTGGATGCCCAGCGCTGCTGTTCACACCTCACAAATAACGGGATGTAATTAGAAAATGTGAATTTGGATGTACTCTCAGAACTATTAAGTCCTTAATACTCCCAGAACTATTGAGTCCTTAAATGGGACTTGAGGAGAAGATGACCAAGACTGTTGGAGTGAGCGGGCAGCGCTGAGTACCCCTTGGTGGTGGCACCACAGAGGGCACAGTGAGGTGAGGGTTGCTGTCTTTTAAACCCCTCCAG